>JABUQX010034218.1:0-10000 GCA_015478945.1 Trachelipus rathkii
AATGCTAAAGCTTAGTAGGTTAAGGGTCCGTACCATAATTGGATAAAGTAATTATGAATGAAAGTTCAATTATCAGTTGCTCCGGATAGTCGAGAATGCTGAATGATTCGCCTTCTCTCATTCTGGATCAGTGTGAGACGACACCATGCATTCATTGTTATGTACGTTGAGATACCTTAATAGAACACCTCATCATAATAGTAACGATGCTTAATTAAAAAAAAATATATATTTTACTCAGATGCTTTTTTGTAACTTAAAATATCAGATACCTTTGATTAAACTTTTGTTACCTAAAACGACATCCACAATTCGTGGATACTGAAAATAAGCATTCCCATTCTTAACCGCATTAATAAATAGTAAAAATCGAGATTTGGTCAGGCATAATAATAATAATAATAATAATATAATAATAATAATAATAATAATAATAATAATAATAATAATTAATAAATATAATTAATAATATAATATAATAATAATAATAATAATAATAATAATAATAATAATAATAATAATAAAGCAAACTATAGAAGAAAAATAATTGTTCCATTTCCTGAATGTTTAATATTTCTGATGATCATACCCCATAACGTTGCATTTTGTTATATTTACGATAGCATTGAAAAAAATCCCCCCCCCCCTCATTTCTGGAGGTCCTAATTCCTGTCCTAAAAATGGAGGTTGAATCATGGATCACCCGATCGAAAATCACGGATCAAAACAAGGTCACGAACAAAAAAAAAAAAATTCACATGCTAAAAAAATTCCTATTTTTGACGAAGGAAAAAATAAATGAATAAAAATTGAAACAAATTAGGTAGACAAATCAATTGTAATTAATAAACAAGCAAATTCATATAAATAAATAAATAAATAAATAAAATAAAAATAAATAAATAATGGTACAAAACTTTACTACTACTACTACTACTACTACTACTACTACTACTACTACTACTACTACTACTACTACTACTACTACTACTATACTACTACTACTACTTTTTAAAAAAAAAGTTCGGACCCTATTTATAATAATTGTCCTATTGTAAGAGGGGAACGGCTCTAGGAAGTTGCTACCTATAGAATTTGCAACACTGCCGCTCTACCAATAATAATAATATAATAATAATAATAATAATAATAATAATAATAATAATAATAATAATAATAATAATAATAATAATAAAAATAATAATACATAATAATAATAATAATAATAATAATAATAATAATAATAATAATAATAATAATAATAATAAAATAATAATTATAATAATAATGGAGAATTTTCAATAACTTTTTTTTCTTCCCTGAAATACAAATTCTCTCTCTCTCTCTCTCTCTCTCTCTCTCTCTCCTCTCTCTCTCTCTCTCTCTCTCTTCTCCTCCTCTCTCTCTTCTCTCTCTCTCTCTCTCTCTCTCTCTTCTCTCTCTGTCTCTCTACATACTTTTTAAAAAAATTTCAAAATTTATTTGAAAAATATAACAAAATAAAAAAGTAAAATAATAATAAATAATATATATATATAATAGTATAATATTATCATATATAATATATATATATATATATTATGATTATATATATCATATATATATATTATATATATATATATATATAGTATATTATATAGTATATAATAGTATAATAAAATAAATAGTTAGATTATAATACTAAAATTGTACACGGGTTGATCCTTTTAAGCAATGTAAAGAATTCAATTGAATAAAATTACGAGACGAAGATTTACTACATCCATTTTTAAATTTATCTTTCGTATTATTAATTATATCCCGAATATCGACCAAAACACAAGAAAAGACGACATACCTGCACATTCCTCACACACACACACACACACACACACAACACACACACACCACACAACACACACACACACACACACACACATTATATATTATATTATATATATATATATATATATATTATAATATATTATTATATATTATATATATATGAATAGTTATTATCAGTGCGCTTTTTGCAGGAGTAGGCAACGCCTACTTGCCTTAGTGAGCCCAAAAAATAATAAAAGGTAGCATATATATATATATATATATTATGATATATATATATTATATATATATATATATATAATAATAATATATTTATATATATATATTATATTAATATATATATATAATGATTTCGTTCGAGGGCTAGCTTTAAGTGCCGGCATCAATTTCCACTCGATTCCTTTTTTTAATAGTAGCGATCGTTGGCAATTGTTACTTCTCTGAGTCCAAAAAATAGAGTTTCTTATTCTCTAAGGCTAGGCAAATTTGGATGTGCCTGACACGAACTCAGTAGCATCATTTTTTTTTAATAATCCCATTTAAATTGCATTAGCAAGAAATAATTATAGATACAGTAATAATTACTAAGTCAATAATTATTTGCTAACATTGATCACTCTGTATACCACTTATATAATAAAATTGAGCTAATTAGTTTTTATAAATACGGGGATATTGGAATCGTATTCGATTTAACGTTAAATCTTTGAAAAATTTATTTAATCATAATTTTTTGGAAAAAAATTCATGTTTTTCCTATAAACTGTAAAATGATTTCTCTGAAACACTTCGATTCACGTCTCTCTTGTTCACTGTTGTATTACCTTCAAATCTGTTTATAAACACACTACTACAACCTACATGAGTTCTAAGCTATTTGCATTTTTTCAATCAGAGATGGGATTTATAGAAATAGTTGCTTTCTCTGGACAATGCAGAGAAAATTATTTTTGTTACTTTTTCCTTTCTTTTTATATATTAATTCATGGTTCATTTTTGTTACCAAGTACTATTTATTAATATTTTTTTAGAAGGCAAATAACTCTGAAATAGGACTCTCCCTATCAATTAACTTTTTGAAGTTTGGTTTCCATTCGCTAGAGTTACTAACCTCATTTATTCTAATATTTACTTAGTGCTTTGTAAGTTTGGGTTGAGTCTAAATTTTTGTGATGGCTTCTTCAAAATGTTTTATAAATCTATATATTTTATTTGGGAAGACAAATTTTTTTTTTTTTCATTAACTTGCTGCATCACTCATCAAATTTTGAGTAGTAAGTTACCATCAGAATAGTAAAGTTTACGTAAGTTTATTACAATATTGCAGTAAAGTTAAATTACAAAAAGAAGCTGCATGACTACATACGGACATTTTAATTTTGGTGTGAAAGCAAGGATCAACAAAAACAACGTTAAAAGATTGTATTCGCGAAACTTGAGAAACTTTATGATGAGTGGAGAAAACTACAAAAAAATTCTACTAGAACTGCTAACGCAGCTCAAATTCAGAAGGAAGAAGCGTTTAAAGCCACCCTTGATGACCTGTTTGACATTGCCCATCAAGATGCACTTCAAAAAGCCAAAGAAGAAGACAAGGGCGTTTTTTGCTTCAACAAGAGAAAAAGGGACGCCCAGTTGCATGGGAGGCGTGTGATGTTAATTCTCAAAACGTAGAAGAGCGACGAAAAAAAAGACTGCATCTGATGGTCGGTAAGTAACAAAATCAGAAAAATGTGGTTAATATTATTTTTTTTATTTATTATTTAATGCTTTGACATTATTATTTATAATTATTTGTTCATATTTTCACTCTTTTTTTGCTTTTATTTATTACTCGCCATAGTAATCATTAGCATCTTAATACAAAAACAAGATATTTTACATAATGAAATTATAATCTTTTCGAATGTTTTACTACTTCCTGCTATTGACTATTTATTTATTGAAAGCATGAGAGTTAAACGCTGTATAAAATTTTACGCTAAGATATAAACAATGAGAAATGATATATGTCCTTCATATTTCTTTATATCTTCCTTACTGTGGTAGATAGCTAAATGATTGGTGTGTTGTTTTATTTTTAGAATTAGAAGAGGTTGAATCCTTGAACTCCAGCACATCAGATGTAGAAGACTTGAAAGAAATTTCGAAAAGAAACAACTAAACTTATTCACAAAATAGATTTTTAATTCAGATTAGACAGGAGCTGTTGTCCACTGGATGGAAAATTACTACCAATTTGTATGTAAATAAAAAGTTGAAAGAAGTAGGGCAATTTTGATCAGCTGTGGAGAGGAAGAACAGTTAATAGGAGTTCCACAACTAGACAATAGTGCAGGAAGTACTGTGGCAAAAGCTGTATTTGCAGCAGTTGACAATTGGAGCACTTGACAATATGTCAAGCAATATGTTTTTAAACTACTGGTTGCAAATTCTGGCCGCAGTTAAGGGTTGCTTGGTTTTATATCGGAACAGTTAAGGGGAAAAACCTGTTGTATCTACCATGTCGCCACCACTTGGAAATAGTGTTGAGATCAGTTTTTGAATGTAAAATAGGGAGGAACAACTGGTCCTCAACCAGATAGTTTAAAAATTTTCAAAATGAAATTAAATGAAATAATCAAAATACAAATCTTGAATTGAAGATAAAAATATAGAAATAAAATAACTAATGCTGATTAAATTTCTAAATACCTTTTAGAGCAATTAAAAATTCAACATCCTAGATGATATAAAGAATGATTAACTTGCTTGGTATTTTTGGAAGTTTGTCCATCAGAGGACATTTGTTTTTCAATTCCAGGAGCTTTCCACCACGCTTGATGCATGGCACAATATATTTTTCTCTTAAAAATATATATGTTTAAAGATCAATATTAAACGTACTAATTTAGAAAGAAAGGCCTTAGAAGACAATTTGCTTATTATATAATCTCTATGTGAAAGCTTGGGCTTGACTCTCCAAAACCATCTTACTCCCACCAAGACCTACAATTATTGAAATCGTTAGTAAAGTATAAGAAATCGATAAGGAGATGGAGATACAGCACTTTTAAAAACGATTAAATCATTTATGTACCTTAATTTGAACAGGTTGTTTTTTCTTGCTTTGACGACTCCTTTGAATAATAATGTAAAAAGATGAAAGGTGATAGGATAAATAGATGTGCACATTGAGTTTGAGGTCTACACTAATGTGAAACCATTCAATTCCTTATAGAGTTATGACTTATAAGACAAAGACTAGACCACTTATTTACTTTACCCCAAAGTAATAGACTGTGGTAAACAATAGATAGTTCGTTTCTGGAATCAAGTTAGTAAATGAAGATCCAATTAAGAATAGTGTTAGCAAGAATATGGAATAAAATTAAACTGCAAATTTCTAAAGAACAGAATAAGCTTTTAATAAAAGTTTAACAAAAGATGAGGAACAGCGGCAATACCTACTGCAAATAGTAGCTGAATGTCGAGCAAAATATCCTGGCTCTTCGAAAGCCACCTTAGCAAAACCTTTAACACCTTAATTTTAATTTTAATTGTAAATAAAATATAATAGTTTTTGTTTTAGTAATAATTGAAAAAGTAAAATGATCTGAATGATATATTTTTTGTTCTTCTATTATTTCTTTTCTTTACCACACTATTATAATACAATAAATATAAAACTTGGTTAATATTTTGGCATTTGTAGAGCAATCAGATTTCTTAAATATAATTTACTTTCTTCAACATTAAATTATAAAGATTACAATTGTTTTTATTTGAAAAGATTATTTTTTATTTTATTTATTTCTTCTTTGCCTTGTCCAGAGAAAGCTAATTTTTCTATAAACTCCCACCTCTGATTGAAAAAAATGCAAATATCTTAGAAACTACAGGTTGTAGCTAAATTTTTACTAGGTAAGTTTAATGCTCTTACAACATCATTGAACAAAATGATTTTTTATTTGATTGAATAGACTCAAGTGACTTGCTTTATAAAGAAAAAACCATGAATTTTTCCAAAAATCACAATTTTTCAAGATTTTAACGTCAATGAGGCAAGGGTTAGCATTGTCCGATTGAGCTAAAACTTCACAAATCTCATTTTTTAGCCAAGTTCAAATTTTAGGCGTTCCTATAAAAAATTCAAACTTTGAATTTCTTGCTAACCAGTCTATATATTATATATATATATAATATCATAATTACTATATATATAATTATATATATATATATATATATTATTAATAATATTGTAATATTATTATATTAATAATAGTATATTATATATAATATATATAATTTTAAGATTTTTTATATATAAATATAGTAGATTAAATATTTTAGATATATTTATATATATATATAGAGTAGTATATTAATTAAATAATACCCTCAAGGTGGGTACGATATATCGAGTATATATATATATATATCTATTATTATTTCATATATATATATATTATATATATATATAATATATTATATATAATATATATATTATATATATATATATAATATATAATATATATATATAATATAATAATATATATATTATTAATATATAATTATATATTATTATATATATATATTATATATATATATATATATATATAATATTAATTATATATATATAATACGGTATAATATATAATATATATAAGTGATATATATATATATATATAATATAGAATATTATATTATTATATATAATATATATATATATATATTATATATATATTAGTGATGCAGCAGATGTGCATTTTTCCATCTGCGATTGCCGGATGCGATGCGGAATGCGGATGTGTGATTGTTAACGATCCGCGATGCGGATGCGGGATGTTTGCATATATATAGTCATATATACTATATATATTATATAATAGATAATATAATATTATATAATATTATATATAATATATATATATAATATACTATATATAATATATATAATACTATAATGATATTATATATATATATATATTATATAAAGAGAGAGAGAAGAGAGAGAAGAGGAAGAGAGAGAAGAGAGAGAGAGAAGAGAGAGAGAGATGAGAGACGAGAAGAGAGAGAGAGAGAGAGAGAGAGAGTTTTAAACCCACAAATCTATATAATATAATTGTTACCAAGGCTGCGGACGGGAACCCAACGTCAAATGCACCCACCAACCTCTTTACCCAAACCTCTACCCTTAATGAAAGAGATTTCATAATATATACTTTTTGCACTAGTTATGAAATCCTCAGATATAGGAAAAAAGGTTGTGGGCTTGAGAAACAAAATTTTTCAGCCTTTCTGCTGAGAGTCTGTTTCCCTTTTCATCATATATTAACCCAGCATGCTAAATACTCTCTCACTTGGAACCAAGCTAGTGTCGAAGATTACAAATACTGAAAATTTACCTTAAGAGTAGCAGTAAACATTTTGCCTTACTTCCACCAACTGACTAAGGTCATCACTCTGTATCTAGCGATTTTTTCTGGTGATAGTTTCAATCATTTCGCACTGCATCTTTTGGTAATGCGTGTGTTTCTTTCTTCCTACTGGACTGTAGAAATTCTTTCCAGTGAGAAGCTGTTATGATTTGCTTGTAGAAGTGTGGTACTGTAAGTTTCATTTTTCCTTTAATGCGGTGGTACTTAATAGACTGTTCGGATTGATTTTTTTCAACTGCGAAACACATAGTGACGATTTAACTTGTTCTAACATTGTGTTACAAAAGAACTTACCTTTATAACGCGGATCTAAGTAAGTTGCAATATGAATAAAGGGTCATTAATTTCCACAGACCAAAGCGTTTTTCTAGCTCTAGTTTATTACATCTTATCATTCGTTTAAACCTTCATCATTTCATTGAAGGATGGTGGTAAAACTCTTCCTTAGCATTGAGATTAATAGTATTACATCAGAGACAGAAGCTCCGTAGAGGCGCTGATTTTTTTTTGGTAATTGCGTCCAAATTGTTTCACATAGCTTAATGTGATTATGATGTCATTTTCCATTTGTAGAATGTTAACTTTGGACATACCAACTGCGTAAAAGCAAGAGGTTCTCTGAGCGAAACCATTCTTTCCATCATATGACATGTACTATTCCAGCGGAGTCTTGGAACTGTTTTTTGAAAAGTATATATTTAATTCAAGCCGTCTTTTGATTGCCTATCAAACTCAATTTCATTTTCATTTCGGATTACATCTTAAGTATTTCTTATTATAAAAGTTCTTGTATCAAAAATCATCGACAACTAAATATCCACGCAACATCCGCAGGGCACAAAGCGCGGCATGGGATGCGGATGCGGAATGCGGATGCGAGGCTTAGTAATGTCGGATGCTCGGCGGATTGGATGCGGATCGGATGCTTTAGTTGAATGTGGCGGAATGCGGATGCGGATGTTACCTGCATTTCACTATTATATTATATATTATTATATTATATTATTATATACTATATATATTATATATTATATATTAGATATATAATATATATATAATATAGTATATATATACATATATATATATGATCATAATATATATATATATAATATAATATATATATATATTAATTATATATTATTATATTTATAAATATATATATATATATATAATATTATATTGATAATAGTATATTTATATATATATATATATATCATTACGGTATATATATAATATATATATATATGTATATATAATATATATTAATATATATATATTATTATATATTTATATATATATTATTATAATTATATATTATATATTTAAGATATATATATTAGATATATTATATATATATAATATATTATATATTATTTATATAATATATAAATATATATATATACAATATATATATAGTATATATATAATAATATATACTATTATATATATAATATATTTATATACATATATAAGTTATATATATATATATAGATAATATAAATATATATATATATTATTTATTTTATTAAAGTATTATATATAATTATATTATTATTTTATAATATATTATACTTATATATATATTATATATAATAATATATATATATATAATATATACTATATACTTATATATATATATATTATATATATAATAAATATTAATTAAAATACTATATATATTATATATATATATAATTATGATATATATATATATATAATATATATATATATATATATTATATATATATATAAATATATATTATAATATATATATATTAATAGATATATAATATATATATATATTAATTATATATTATAAAGATAGTATATATATTATATATATATTATTATTAACTATATATTATATAATATATTATAATATATAATAGTAGAAGTGGTGGTAGTATTAACAGTATTAGTAGTGAGTAGAGTAAAAGCCAGTAATAGGATAACTGAGTGAAACATGTTGAGACTAACGGGAGTTACATTCAAACAATTAAACGTGTCGTGCTTCACAAAACATCGACGTCTGATTTGATGAAAGCTCTGCCATTTGTTCACTCCTGTTCTTTTCACAGATATCAAGATAAGATCTTGCCATTTTTCTTCAATCCAGACAACCTTCATAGAGTTTCTCCAAGGTAATTAACACTCTCGAAGTAGTAAATGGATGAATATTCATCCTGATATTTTCTGGTATCAATTTGGGATTATGTCAAAAATATTATCTATAAATTGAACAACTGCGAATTTAAAGTCTTTAGCAACTTTGAACCTTTAAGTAGTTACCTTAGATTGATTAATAATCAATTGTTTATCTGTTTCTTTAATGTTCATTAATTTCATTCAAAGCAAGTCCGTATATAAAACTGAGGTCAGAAAAGGATTATTTAGAATCGACTTTTGCTTTCAAAATATTTCAAATAAGCTAAAAATTGTTTAATTGTGTATCTTTTTCTTTCATTACTGACTATTCTTATATGGCAAAATTAATATACCTTGGTGTGAATGTTATTTTCGTTGTATTGGTAATTTGAATCTTTACATAGTATTTATTAAGCATTAAGGTTTTATTATAAACGTCAACTTCGATGACCTTTTCTTTAATATATATATATATTATATATATAATATATATATATATATATATATATATATATAATATATATATATTATATATATATATATATTATATATATATATATATATATATAATATAATTATATATATATACAATATATATTATATATTATATA
>JABUQX010034218.1:15000-25048 GCA_015478945.1 Trachelipus rathkii
AAAGCAGCAAAGAGTTGTTGTTACTATTGGCTAAGCTGGTTGCTGGTTAGAGTTGAAGAGCTAGTTAGCATGTTGCGCATGTTGCTGGCTACAGCAACATATATTATAGTAGCGATGATGTTATGGTTATTATTGTCTATTTTTTTTTACATATATTATTATTGTTATACATATTGGTTATTATATATATTGTTAAGTTGCGCTAAGCAGCAGTGTTATGCTGGCTGTCACTACTGCTGCTGCTGCTGCTGCTACAGCTGTACATGCGTTACAGCAGGCGAAGCAGCAGCATACGCTGGCTGTATGGCGCTGTGCATGGCGCATGTATGCTGGTTGCTATTATTATTTCATAATATACATTATTGCCGGGCGGGCTGGCATAAGAAGGAGCAGCACGCTAGCAGCGTTGTTGTTACATATACATTATTGGTTATACATGTATGGTTGTTGTTGCTGAGCAAAGAGAAGAAAGCAGCATATATATATTATACATATTGTTGCTGGGTTATTGAAACATTATGTATTGTTATATATATGAAGTTATGGTTGCTGGTTGCTGGCTGTTGGCTGGTTGTTGGCTATGCCATACATACATATTACATGTTTATTAAGGCCAAGCTGCTGGCTGCGGGCTGGTTTCCAGCATAGCTAGCTGCTGCGCAGTATAGCTGGTTGGTGGCTGCTGTTGTTGTTGGAAGAAGGTAGCATATATATAGCATACGCTATGTTGTTGGCTATTGTTGTTGCTGTTGCTACATGGGTTATTAAGGTTACTGGCTAAGGCTAAGGTTGTTGGCAATAGCTGAAGAGAAGAATAGCTATGCTACATATTAATAAGAGTAAATATATATATATATATATATATATATATATATGTTATATATATAGAAAATAGAATAACATCCGGATATTATATATATGTTATTATATTGTTAAAAGGGTTATACTGTAAAAATACTCTGGAGCTTATATATGTATATATTTTGACGTGAGAGATCTTTTCAGCAATTTGATTTGATGCCTATAAATGTAAAATTGTAGTGGCTTGTTCAGAAGATTTTATTTTCATCTTCTTTCTTTTTCTTCTTTTTCTTCTTTTCTGGCGCGAAAGCTTGAGTTTTATTGATTCAAAGATGATTCAATGAAATAATATAAATTATTATTTAGATTTGTCTCTATTCACAAAGTAAAATTTCGTATACGGATCACACACTATTAATATTGTCATCATCATCATCATCATCATCAATAATATCATCATCATCATCATCAATACGTTATATATATATATTATATATATATAGCAGCATATATAGCAGTTATATATATATATATATATATATATATATAGCAGCAGAACCTAGTTAGGCAGCATTTATATATATATATATTGGCAAGAGTTGGAGAGAGGGGTGAACCCATGCTAAAAGGCTGGGCTGGCTGCTGCTGCTGCTGTCATATATATATATATATATATATATATATATATATATATATATAGGGTGTCTTAATACATGTTTTCTCTTAACAGGTTTATATTCTGAACGATATTAAAACAGCTGCAAAAAGAATTCCTCCACTGTCATAGTTAATTACAGCATCAAAATACATTAGTTTCACTCCATTAGTTTTCGTATTATTTTTAATTAAAAAAGCATACATATAATGTATGTATTTATATATACGATTATATATATACACATGTGTATTTATAATTAAAAATGAAAGAGAGTTAACAGTCTCCTTTTGCCCGTCTCTTGAGAAACGGCAGCTAAATATGAATTAGAATTCGCATTTACTAGCTTTCACTTCTTTAAAAAAATACGTGATGTCGCTAAAAGGCTCTAAAAGACGCTAAAAGGCACTAAAAACATTTATGTAGAAATTTTGAATATATATATTCTGGAAGTGGAAGAAAGAGAAAGAGAAAAATTGAAAATTAAAAAAAAAGAAAACAAAGAGAGAGAGAGAGAAAGAGAGAGAGAGAGAGAGAGAGAGAGAGAGAGAGAGAGAGAGAGAGAGAGAGAGAGAGAGAGAGAGAGAGAGAGAAGAGAACACAATGAAATTTGAAAGGGAACCAAAAAAAAAGCTTGTGATATTCTTGTATATATATATATATAGCAGCAGTAGCGCGCGCAGTCAGGTTACTGGAAGCCGCAAGCTGGAATGCAGGCTGGGAGCAGCAGCAGCATTTAGTGAGCAGCTGTTACAGCTGATAGCAGCAGGCGATACAGCTGGCTGGCTGGCTACAAGTATACATACATACAGCAAATAGGCCATACAGCATATTCCCTTTAGAAAACTCAGTAGATAGGCTATAGGCTAGTTAATCTGTCTACGTTACAAATCTTATCATAGCCTTAACAAATTTTTGGACCTAAACTGAAACTGTTAGATATGGCAATGCCCTTTCTGTTATATGATATATATATTAATTAATAAATAGCATAAATGAAATAAATGAATAAATGAAATAGCATATAGATGGTTGCTAGAACTATTGGGCCATAGCATTATTGTTCAAACATGGTTACATATATATATATGTTGTTAGTTAGCTGTTCGCTGGCTATTGCTGCTGGTTACACAGTTGATATATTATATTGATGATATATATAATATCTGCGCATATATTATTATGTCGGTGTATATATACATATATTATTATGGCAGTGGGTTGTTAGCGGCGCAGCGCTGAATATTGCTGGCTGGCTGTTGTTACTGTTGTTGGCGCTACATGTTACGCAAGGCTATTATACATACAGCGTTACGAAGCATAGCAGCTGGTTGCTACTAGCTGGCTGTGGTTGTTGCCAGCTGGAAGGCTACTGCCGCTTTCGGCAGCATGCTGGCGCGTTACAGCAGCTACAGCGCTAGAAGGAAGGCTATATGGCTATTACTGGCTATTGTTATACTGGTTAGCTACATAGCTATTAGCTGGCGCTATGTTGAGCTGGCTGGCGCGCTGAGCGAGCAGCTGAAGAAGAAGGCTGGCGCTAGAAAGTTACAGCTAAGGGTTAGCAGCATATATATATATATAAATATATATATATATATAGCAGTATATATATATGTATATATATATATATATATATAGCATATAGAGAGAGAAGAGAGGATATATATATATATATATAATATATATTAAAAAGGTAAAAATAAATAAAAAATGAGAAATAAATAAATAAAAATACCCCCAAAAAAATCTATGTTAAAAAAAAAAATCAAAAAAGTAAATTATATCACGGCTGCAATAGAAATGAAAAAAAAAAAAAAAAAAAAAAAAAAAAAAAAAGTAAAAAAAAAGGAGGGGAAAAAGTAGTTATATAATTTAGCGTGTTTGTCATCATTAAAATTCAAAGACGGATAATGGATACCTGAAGGATAATAATGATAATTTCTCCAAAAAAAAAAAAAAAAATTACAATCATCGAATCATCAGAAACATGAATTTATTTCCCTTTCTTCGTCTAATTATTATTATTTCCTTTTTTCCTTTTTTTATTTCGTTTAAAATAAAAAATGAAAAACAACGAATAAGTATATTTACTCTGAGAGGAAGAAAGTAAAAAAATTTACTGAAGAGATAGCAGGGCTTATATATATACATATATACACATATAGTTATTATGGTGGCGTATAAGTTATTATATATTATTATTATTATTATTATATAGTTATATATTAAATATATATGGTTGTTGGTTAGCATCACATACACATATATATATATAAGTGATAGGCGATACATAGTTGTTATATATATATATTGTTAGTTACTAAGGTTGTTGGTTATTGCTGGTTATTATTGTTATTGTTAGGCTGCTGCTGGCTGGTTATAATTATAATAAGAAATATGTTAGGCATATATATATATATATTGGTTGTTGTTATACATAAACATACATCGTATATAGACCCTATGACATATATATATAATATATATATATATATTGAATATATATTATTGGGTATATATATGCATATAGATCGTCGCCAAAAATTAGTACTTTTTTTATTTTAAGAATTTTTTAATGTTTTTTTAATAGAAAATTAAATTTTAAATGATTTTTAAATTTTTAACAGGAATGAAATGGCCTTATCTAATTACACTATTTATAAATTTTACATAATTTTTAATATTTAGTAAACCATTCTTTAGCCTTTTTTTGAGAAAGGTTATCCTTGTGGCATTGAATGTACTAATATTCTGCATGATGTTTGAATGCTTTCATTTCGGTACCACACATTAATTAGGGATTCAATTAACTGATTTTAATTTGTTATGGTCTCCTTTTTCATTTCTTTTTTTAAAATAGACCACAAATTTTCGATCGACTATTTCCAGGCCATGGTAGTGTTTGGATTCCATGGGATTCCAAATATTGTGTAACAGTTCGACCTTTGTGACATGGAGTCCCATCATGCATAAATATGAAATCTTTCATGCATCCAGAACCTTTCTTCTTAGCCTAATCCTGCAATTGAGGCAACAGGCGAGATTCAAGGATGGTTTTGTACTGCTCCTGTCTCATTGTACCTTTAACAATCTCAAGACTACCCGTTCCATACACTGACATCACACTCCAAACCATGACCTGAGTTGGATGTTTCACTCTCTGTTGGACACATTCGATATTAAAAGCCTCTCCAGACCTTCTACGAATGTACTTTGAAGGTTCATCAGTGCACTGGATGATCGATTCATCACTGAACACGACCTGATGAAAATTAAAGCCCAATGTAAATGAAAAATAAATCAAAATTTCATATCAGGGAATATAATGGAATATTAATTTTGAAATGAAACAAATATGAAACTTACATTTTCTCAGTCCATTTCTGTCCAGAGTTGATGAAAAGCTTTGCCCAAATTGGCATTAAGTTCGGTTATTTTTTTTGCGGGACGTCTTGCCATCAAACCAGCTTCCTTAAGACTTAAAAACCCAACAGCAACTTAAAGGTACTCCAGCTGCTGTCAGAGTTTTTTGGATGCATTTTTGCAAGTTGCTCTTCTGTTCTTAAGGGCTTCTCATTAAAATTTTGTCATCTCTGATGTGTTATATGGCATTGTTTTCTCTTCCACTTTTTTTTTCTTCTTCTTCTTTTAAATGAGTTGATGTCTTCTCAATGCATTTGTATCATTCTTTACGACACGTATGACTAACATGAACTTTGTTTGCAATTTCTTTCTCAGAAATTCTTTTAATAAAATATCTATTTGGGCAGCCTTTATTGCACATTTATATCTTGATTTTTTTCCATTTTATTAGTCGCAACAAATTTAAAACTCAAACAAAATAAACTAATTTGCTGAAAAAATATGATTACTTTTATACTTTTTCAGAATAAAATCTTTGCAATGTCAAAATACTGCGTACAATATGCTACCGCACGTTGAAAATAATATATATTAGAAAAAAACATTAAATTAGAAAAATGTGTGATAAGCAACTCAATAAGAAAGAGAAATTAAAACCGACAAAACTCCCTCGAGCTACTCTGCCATCACTGCCCGGTTGAACAAGAAAAAGAGAAACATAGCTTTAAAAGTTGCTAAAGGTTAATAGATTCTTTAATTAATATTGTGTTAATTATTTTATAATAAAAAATTGCTTAGAAAATAAATTAAGATAAACAAAAGCATTCCAAACATAGAAAAATGTTTTAAAAATTTCTAATTTTTGGCGAAATGTCCGTATAAGCTGGTGGAAGGTCATACATATTATTGGTGGTAGCGAGAGCTGTGGTTGGTGCTGGCGCGAACAGCGTTGCCGGTTGCTGCTGCTGCCGCTGTTGTTACAAAGGAAGGAAGCATATATATTACATATATTATATTATTATTAAAAGAGTTAGCTGAAGATAAATAGTTGCGCTACCACATTTATTATTGGTTGTTATATGTTGCATATATTATTATTATATATTATTGCGCTGAGATATGATTTATTACTATTGAGTTACTATTATTGGCTATTGATTATTAGTAAAGGCAATATATATTGCTGCTATTACATATATTGTTAAGTTACTGAGTTATAAAGAGTTATTGTTACATATTATTATATTGCATTACATGTTGGTTATTGTTACTATACATATTATTGGTTGGTTACTACATATTAAGTTATGGTTATATAAAGAGCATTTATATAGTATATAATGGTTATATATATATATATATATATATAGCCTGTAAATATTTGTTTTAGTATTGTTAGGACATATATATTTATATATATTTGATATACTATGCCAGTTGCTGTTAAGGTTGTTAGCAGTTAAAGAGTTAGTTATATAGCATATATAAGGTTACTGGTTGCTGGTTGCTGCTGGCTATTACTATTATTATATACATATATATATATATATATATATATATATGATAAGTTTACTGAAGATTGGCACAGAGGCAATGATTTACATTTTCTGAAATTGACAATTGCAGTCAATCGGCACCGATCTCTTAATCCTTGATTACAAATTGTGTCACTTTTAGAGCTTATGGTCCATCCTCGCTCAAGATCGATCATCCAAATATTGATTGTTTAGAGCTTTTAACGAGTGGGTCAAGAACTCTGATCAATTGAGGTGATGGAGGTTGTGTTTGCCAAGTTACAGAAGACTTTGGATTAAACAGACTTATGAACTTTGTTAAGGTAAAAGGCAGTCATTTTGAATGACTCTCGTACTATTGCTTTAAAATTCAGGGCTGCGGAGCCGGCAAATTTTTTCCGGCTCCGACCCGGCCCGGCCCAGCATTTTTGGTGGGCCTGCCCGGCCCAACTCCGGCCCCGGCTCCAGCATTTGGGGCCTCGCCCGCTCGGACTCCGGCTTCGGGCTCCAGCATTTGGGCTGGCCCGGCCTGACTCCGGGCTCCGGCCTGGCCCGGCATTTAAAATTGTCTGACCTGCCCGGCCTGCCCGGACCCCTAGTTATAATTCTTTCTCCATTTACAGTCATGAAATCATTAATTCTGATACAAAATTTTGAGGGTATGATGAAATTAAATGTTTGTTAATGACATCTTTATTAGCTTAGAATTTAAAAACTTAGAAAATATTTTATAGAAAATAAGAAGTTTAAGAAAGTTAACTATTCACTTTTCTTCCTAAATTTTTAATATAATTCCTCTTGAACGATGAACTGCCTGCACAGTTACGTAATATAATTTTATTATTTTTTTTCCCAAAAAGAATAAAAATCATATTTAAGAGTTTCATCCTAAAGTCTAAAATAATTCCTCGTTGAACTATGGGCCTGAACATATAACATAATTTTATTCAAAACATATTTATATATGAATATATATATATACTGTATATATATATATGAAGAAGAGTGCAGTTGTTATATATATACAAAGAGCAGCATATATATATATGTTGTTATATATATATATATAGTTATATATATATATATATATGTTGGTTATATAATTTATTTCTTCCTAACTTTTAAAATAATTTCTCTTTGAACAGCCCGACCATATGTAATAATATAAATTTATTCAAAAAACAATTGTTCTTTAAAATAAAACCATGATAAAATCCTCCTTTAAGATGTCCTTAGATCCGATTTTGTTATTTTTAAAGCAGAAAATAAGCTTCAACATTCACTTCGAATAGAGTGCAAGTTTTATACTAATTTGTATCTGTAAAATTTTAGATAGCAATTGATTGCCTCTTTAACTGATAATCCTTTGATTTCCGGTCGATTTTCATTATTCCATCTAATGACTTATGGAATTCTATCTTTATTTTCTTAGAAGATATTTAGGGTTGAATACCTTTTTAATACTAGTAGATTGTCTTTTCTTTTAGTTTTTTCAATCGCTTTTCTCTGCATGCTCCAATTTTTCCCATTATCTGGCAAATTTGACTCTTCATCTTCATTCGACAGGATTCTAAAAGCGAGGATTCCTGAAACTGCCGAACTATCTGACCGCCCCAGATTAAGCTGTTCGGATAGCGTTATTCATCTAAGTCCCAGTTCACAAAGAACACTCCTAGCTTTAAATATCAGATCTTCAGTTCTGGGAAATATTCTAAAAAAAATTTGTCATCAAAAAAATATTTTATTTTCAGTTGACTTCTTCCCTTCTTTTCATGGAATTTATTTTGTGATTTGCTAAAATCCGTTCTCTATGAAATTTTTCCTGCAGTCAAGTCTCTGATTGAATATTTTTTGTTGTAGAGTATGGGTGTTTTAAAAATTCTTCGAGTTAAGTTTCGATTTGTTCCCCACTGACAGTCGGAGAGAGAAAGTTCAGAAGTACCGGCGGAGACATCATACTACTACTATAATCTTTAGTTGCAGAAGCCTTTGTATTATTAAAGACATGTACTTCCCCATTTTGTCTGTTGACCTAAGATCTCCATCTTTTGCAATCGCTTGATTCTTTAGAACTTCATTAATTTTGGGGTACATGTTGCTTTTTTTTTTGCTATTTGTCTCGCCCTTCTTATAAGATTTGCTCTATGAGTACAGGGATGACCATCACGCACCGTTAACTGCAAGTATGAACCTCAATCATTCTCATGTGCAATGTTAACGTTATTGAACATAGTCTTTCATGTTTGATGCTCCTCCAACTATTACTTCTTCGTGTTGACATTCAATAAAATCAGTACCAGCCTTTACCAGCTTCCCATTCCTCACCCTCATTGTCCTTATTTAATTTTTTCAATCGTACTGATCATGCTTGATGCGTTATCCGTAACTGCTTTCACTACTTGTCTCTTTGTTATTTTTCGAATTCTTTTTAAGATATCAGTAGCAACAAATTTTTTGAATATATTCGCCGAAATGTTGAGTATTTTTTCTTTACTGCTAACGTTTTGAAAATAGTGTTTTTATCTTCGTCCACATATATAAAATATTGAAAATACTTTAGCCTTTGCTCATGTGGGCATATCCATTTTTAAATGCATAAAGCGTCCCTTTATGCAATTTCTAATTTTATTTCCTTTTGTTTATTTTTCTTCTAGAACTATTTTTACAAACATTTTTCCAGTCTGTGCGATCTCCTGAAGCCGGTTATGTTCCTAACACAAAGCTAAATCTTGGTCATGCAAAGAAAACTAATGGGTCACTATCTTTAACAAACCATTAAAAACCACTAGGCTGGAATCACTTAACATAGACATAGAACAAAGTTTTTATGGCAATGAAAGCTTCCTTCACTCTTTAGTCTGAGTTTTCGGGAAACAAAGTTTATCCTGATTACCTTTAGCTTCACCCTTTTAACAATTGCAGCAATGTCTGATGAGAGTGTTTTAAATGTCTCATTAATTTAAAGGACCCAATAGATGTATTGTGACCCCATGAGTAACCTGGTAGTTAGGTAGACTCTTTGTGCATGATCAAACTGACTGTTTCCATCAACGTGCTAACTATTTCATATTGACAAATGAAAAAGTATTTTTATCAGAAAGTGAGTAGTTTTATATTCAAATAATCTGAGGTGTGTTTTCTGAATTTTGGTTTAGTTGAATGTATCAATATTTTTCAACGATAGTTAAACTTCTAATTAATTAAAGTTATCTATAAAAGTAAGTAACGAACCTTTTTTTATTATTGAATAAATAATAAATATACGTAATCAAATTTCTGAAAGATAATTTATAGGTATATAGTTATATATATATATAGTTATATAAAGATATATATATATATATATGTATGTTATATATATATATATATATTATTAATTGAAATTAGAACATAAGAATTGGAGGTGATCTCTTACTATTAAGATATATATATATATATATATAGGGAGCAGAATTGTTATAGTACAGGGCATATATATATATATATATATATATATGATAGTTATAATATGTATATAGCAGTTATATATATATAAGTATAAGTATATATATATATATATAGTTAGCAGGCATATATATATATATATATATATATATATATATATATATATATATTTATATATATATTAGTAATGAAAACGTTGAAAGTTCCTCATCACGATAAAAAGTAAACTACAAACACCCGAAATCCTGATACTGAACGAAGTGCCAAC
>JABUQX010034219.1:0-35093 GCA_015478945.1 Trachelipus rathkii
TATTCGACCTTTCTACAGAAAGACTTCCTAACTCCTTCTAGCCCTCATCCTCATAGCTTTCTAACCTAACCTCAAATTAATCCACCAAGAAATTTCAATACTTTGTTTGCTCTTACGTTGCACTCTCTCTAGCATACTCTAATGTCTTTCTAATAGAGGGGCCCAAAACTTGTGCGTACAGTACTGACTATTACTGGGCCTAAACATAGCTATTATAAGAGTTGTACACATTATACTTCCTTGCTGCTTGATAACAACATTTGCGATTTTTATTCTAATGCTTCCAAGCACTCTTATTTGGGAGATTTCATGTATAGTCGTAATGTCTATTCGCCAAATTACATTTAGAGATTATGTCTTAATTCATTAACTATGCTTAGTAATCACAAAGTGTAAGGGTTTTCTATCCAACCACACTTAGGTTACACTCAAATAAGAGTTTTAAACCATACTAAGAATAATGAACCTGGTGAAATCTATAGTCTAGAGTCCACAGACTCAAGCACTTCCCATTCATATATCGTAGTTAAAACTTTATTTGAGATAACCTAGTGAATGAAACCGTTACACTTTTTAAACCTATTAAAATTTCACTTTAGCCATCTTATCTGCACACCCAAACGAAATGTAATTATCAAAGAATATTATGGTAATAATTTATGCATAACTCCTCAACTTATTCCTATACTGAGGTGGCCACTTATTAGTATCATCTGCAAAACTTAGAAACCTTGCATTTTTAAGTTTATGGTCTAAATCATTTATAATAATATGAGGAAACAATAGTGGCTCCCAGAACAGCTGAACAGCTCTGATGGGACACCAACTCTTTCACTATTGTTTCCACCATGATGTGAATTTTATTCCCATTTAGTTTACACTGAGTTTTTCTATTTCGCAACCACTCTTTAACCCAACCATCGTAGCCACATCCACCTATATCACATTGCAATAACTTTTCATCAGCCATTAATGTGGGGAAGCTTATCAATAAGACTTTACTAAAGAATGCCTAAATAATACGAGTCAACTCTGGTGATCTCCCTCGGTCAATGAGTCAGTAATGTATTCCATAAATTCCTAAAGACAGGTTTGTCTCACACATGACCTAGCCCCTTTCTGAAACCAATACTGGGAGTCATGACAAATACCTATGTTATCTAAAATCTAGGATATAATTCACTCTATTATATCGACCTTCAGTAACATTTATCCAGATACCTTCTACATACCAGAAGAGTTAACTAACTGGCCTATAATCCTCCCCACACTAAGGTTTCTTGCACTTACTACCGTTTCGCTATATAAAATCCTAGGCACAACATATATGGCATGTTTTCCAAGTCATCTGGTAACTATCACCAAATGATTAATTAGGATTGCAAACTTAAAAATCAATACAAGTGCCTTTGCAAATGCTTTATAACTACCCTTTTCAAGAAACTACGATATAATACCATCAGGAGCTGCGTATGCTTTAGCTTGGATCAATACTGAGCTAACATAACGTTTAATATTTCTTACCACTCAAAAATTCAAATTCTGTAGATGTCTATTACTTCTTACACCCCGGTTATCTTTTATAATCACTATTTCGCTTAGCTAAAAATTAATCCCGCCTCTCTCTTCAAATTGCCTTCTCTTAATTTGACTGGTTACAGGTTCATTTCATTTTTCCTATAATTTCTAAATAATACATTACTACCTCTTGAATATCCTTAAACAATCTGACTTTATTCATATACATTTCTCTCTAGGTGCTCTGCTATTCACGCAAAGCACCGGTTGTTATCTCTTCGCCACACCCTCATAATAAAGATGTTACATTATAACGATTGAAATTCTAATTTATGTGTCTTAAAGTCCGCACACCTCTACCTCTGGGAAAAATAAAAAGCAGAAAAATTAAATTTATGGTTGGAGAATTTTAAAGAAAGTGTCTATGGGGTTTTATATTCTTTGAGATATCATACTAGTATGAATCATTCATTGTATAAATTTGTTTTTAAAATGTACCAAACATGATAAAGGAACGCGTGTTTGGTGCTTTTAAACTCTAATATCCCAGGTCAGTTAATACATAAGGCCCGATGGTCTCGGAAATAGTTGAGTGTAAACATCGCCATTTGCGGGAAATACTATGAGTTTTCTACCTTGTATTTAAACTATGCAATGTGGGGCGTCCAGATCATTCGCGGTCAGTTCGATCGTAAGTATTCAATATTATGAATATGTAGTATGCTACTATGAGTGACCATCACGACATATCTCAAGTGATTAACGATGTCTCCTCAACTCTAAACTATCATCGCACCATACTTTCATCGATTAGATATAAATATTTAAGTCTAAAGTAGGTTCTGCATTAATCTTCGTCGCGTGTTGTGTCTGTATACAGGTCAGAGAGAGAACGGTAATAGACTTACGTATAACAATGTTTCTATGGAGCAGAAACTACTACGGTCCATATTAGACCAGGAATCCCATTGAATGCCAGAAAATTAAAATCACCCAATTATGACTATACTTAATTTCAATTACTGGTGGCATGCTGTCTTCAATTTCTTTCACAACTTTCAGCATTAATTCCTGGACTCTGGGCGCAGGAACGGGTCTATAAACATGCCCTATTCCATGACGATTGCTATTACTAGTATAAACGGAATATTCCGTCACCCACCTGATTAAAATAGATCACGTGATAATTTTAATGAGTCAGTCATTAGTAAAGATTGAATATTGCTTTTAAACATAAAGCGCCACACCAACCTAACCCTTGCTTTCCTCTAACCGCTGGTGAGGAGAGTATAAAGTGAATATTCCCTACTTAGTTCATACTTCCGCGCCTGGAATAGAAACTAGGAGTATCCTACTCGCATAGTTGGAAATTCGATTCATTACCCAGTGCATCATGATAGTGCCAATATTAATTCTAGAATTCTCTATTTACTGGTATAGAGCGTAATCAAGCGCGAGGTCTTTTTTATTTCTAGAGCCGTGGTGTAGATGTGAGTGAGGAAAAATCATTGATACCTGGAATTGTGTATATTTATTATTGGGTGAGAGCACACTTCATCAATTCCATTTAAACCTGTAAACAAAACTAGGAGTAATTTATTTAGTGCTGCCTCCACCCTAGGTTAAAACCGATAAGCATTATTCTATTTCTGTATCCAGATTTAGCCCCCACCACCCCCGAACTGTTTATACCTAGATTTTTTGCTAAACAAGTCTCCAAAACTGGTGCTGAAAAAGCTCAATATTTTAACGACTCAAGTGAACTCACAGAATCTGGTGCAAAATAATGTATCACTTTATTACAGAAATTCTCTCCACTTCCAAAAACCTAATATTCTTTGAAAAACAATTTCCTAACCCTTTCATTTACACATAAAGCCCTACTCCCCCATTCCTGCTGACCTGCACCTCACCTAGGTAAAATCCCAGAAAACTCACAATAGCCACCTCTTCCACTAGCTTTCAATTCTCTGTAACATCAATCTCCTATAGTATCTTGCGTATTTAAATTGCTTCTGACTCTTCTATGCCTTATATTCATTTGTAGCCCACATGTCAGCAATCACCTCTGAATCAATCATTTGGTAGAATCAAATCTCTTCTAGTCTAATCCTAGTCCACGGACTATCGACCTCGACTCTGGCACCTGATGGAACATACTCTCAATCGTTTCTTTTTATTCTTAGTTTTTGAAATTGCGGATGTACTTATTGTAATCATAGTGCTTGTTATACATATACACCGCCTGTTAAGGTCTCTCAGCTTTACGATATACATACTGCTGTCCTCACAAGTGTCTATCAAACTCAATCTCATCCATGTTTTATACGTTTAGTTGCCCATTAGCAAGCTAGAATAAAAGGTTTCTATTTTTGACAGTAGAATGCCTTTTCACACTACTACCATTTGTAAAAAAGTTATATTCTGATTGGAGACACAGTATGCAGGTCGATTGAAAGTTGCCAAATAGAAAATTCAGTTAAAGAATTATTGTTGCTAATTGAATTCTGAGTTAAGTTAATGTTATGCATGGAAATTATAGTATATATATATATATATAATAATACTATATATATATATAGTTGATGATATAATATATATGATATATGATATGTATATATATATATATACTATGACTATAATATATATGATATTCGGCGAATTAAATTATTTCCTCCTCAAGCATGTATATATATATATATATATATACTTAATTATATATATATTATATCTATATATAATACTATATATATATACTATATATATATGATATAATATATCTACTATATAATATTACTGTATAGATTGGTATTTCTAATACGTATTGTATTAACTATATCATATATATAGTTATACTATATATATATACTACAAAGTATAAGTATATATATATATATTATATAACATAGTATATATCATAATTATTATATATAATTTATATATGTATTTAATATAATATAAATAGATTGATAAAAATAGTATATATATAATATATATATATTAACTATATAGATAAGATCAATAGATTAATATATTAAGTAATATAATATAGGTTTAATCTATAATAGTTATGATAGTAATAATATGATTAATTATATGAATAATATAATTAATATATATATTATTTAATATATACATGATTAATTAATATGAATATAAAAGCACGTAATATACAATATACCATCACCTGTAATTCTACAGGATATATGGAAGAAGAGTAACTAGTCCCATATATATGAAGGGGTAAAAAGAGATATCTAATAATTCAGTCAACACCATATATATATATATATCATAACAATTCTTAAACATTCTTGATTTATGTTTTCTAAACAATGCACCTTGCCGTTGGTGCATTTTCTTCCTCTCTCTCTCTCTGCTCTCTCTGTAACTACTACTCTCTCGTCCATCTACCTACACTTCTTACACAGTAAGCTCTAACTGCTTCTATGGAATCGCATCGTCTCTTCTATCTCTAGAGTTGCATTCCTCGTCTGTCGTGAAACGGTATTATGCTAACATTCTCACCGAACCATCTGTCTCGAGTGCTCATAATATATTATATCATTATAACACTATCACAAATTCAAATATAACGAATTATCCTAATATCCTACCACATATACAAGGCTACGACAGAGCAGCTGCGAGGGACTCTGCAGCCTGAGAAAGTTATATCTGCTGTCACGTAGTACAATCCAAAACCGATAACGTACGAGTGGCAAGTGTACACGGGATTATTCACTTGCGAGTTCGGAGCACCGCTGTAATGTGACATAAAAAGGCCACGAGAGTGGTCGTACGTTGTCGTCGGAGCAGGAGCGCGATATTCAGGATCATCAAATAACGGGCTGTGGTGATCACGGTCATCGCAGACGTTCCGGGTAGGGCTCAGGGCGTTGACGTTGATGGACATACGGGCCCTCGAAGGTCGACGCCGTAGAACGACAGCGCGAAGGAGCATAGAGCACATAACAGTGAGCGTCGAATATCGAGAGATATACAGATAAATTATTATAGCGCACATAAGCGTGTGACATATGTAGGCAGTGCGCATAGACGTAGACGACGAGAGAGACAGAGAGATTCACGTATTGGAGAGATCTCTCTAGATAGGAGAGAGCATGCATCATACAGTACGAGAGGTAGAGCGCTATGATCGAACTCGAGAGCTGATGAGGATAAGATTATAAACTAGTTACGAGCGGGCTCCTAGGGAGATCGGGCGGAGAAAGGGTAGATAGCGGTCTCGAAAACCGCGAAGATCATTAATAAAAGTGCGGATCGAGCGATAGGTTGAGCATAGAGTATATGTATCTTGCTATGAATATCTACACTATTCTTAAGTAAAACTTCGATAACACTTACCGTATAAGCACGAAGATGAGAGTTATGAGAGAGAGAGAGAGAGAAGAGAGAGAGAGAGCAGAGGAGAGACGCAGAGAGATAGAAGCAGAGAGTTTACACTATGGTAGTCGTAAATATTTCAATACACCTGGCTACTCTCGCGGTATTAATATAATCACCTCAATCTTTAACACGAAAGTTCTTAATAAAAATCGTTAGAGCACATCGCCCAATCAAGTCTCTAAAACCTTTATACTATCAAAACCAAACCTTCTCTCACTCAAAAGTTTCACTAAACAGAGCCAGCGTGTAAATCTACCTGAAAAACTTCAGAAGAGAATTACCGTGTCATCACCTCTTTCTGCTTGGTTATTCTAGGGCTATTAACACCGCCACTATATATCGACTACCTACCAATCACCGTAAATGCGCGCAATAAGCCCACATCTACAAATAAGATACCGTAACTCTCTCTTGTCTTGAAATAAAATGTTTTTTACTAAAACAAAGAACACTTTTATCGCGCATTCTAGGACGTCAATTGTAATAGCCACGAGACCGTCACATGTCGGAACAGTAAGTCCACATTAATTTTGCGCGGTCTAAGATAAAATTTTATTTTGACGTCACATATACATGTCGCTTTTCTTCTTCTAACACTAGCCTTCTCTATCTTCTCTTCTTATACAAAAAAGCTGACTAGTGTCTACCTCAAAGATATATTGAAAAGACACACCATAACCCAACCAGAGATTTATCTATTTTGGATAGACGATCAGACATAAATATCCCAAATGCAACAAAGCGATCGCACAGAGTTAGACGGAAAATCTAACAATGCGCTTCATTAACAGAACACAGTAAACTAAAGAATTCTTAGTTACATGCTATAAAACCTTCTAACGCACAATCTCCAAATCTTATTACCCTAAAGCATAAATCTTGGTGGCACAATGAAAAAACATCGTGCAGTTGAGCTTTGCCTGAGGATAGAAGAAGCCGTAGCACAAATAATAAAGACGCACTTCCAATAACTCCCAGAGCAACGCTCCACCCGACAAATAAACTTTAAAGAGGAACACCAACGGCACGAGACATCTGGCAGGTGACCACCAATTTCCTCCGTTCCCCCACACACCAGCACTTCGAGGCCTCAGCAATCCACTTCGCTCGGCACGCCGGGAGGGTAACGGTGACCTATGCTCCACCATACACTATCAACTGCAAAGCTCACATCAACCAAATAATAGGAAATGTAAACGCCACTCAAACAACGCAAACTACAACCCAACCCTATCCCGCATTCTCTACACAAGTATAATATACTAAAACTTAATTAAAACCCTAAAAATACCCTGACGTACTGGCCCATAAACATCCTTAATCTAACAAAGTGAAAACACTTTGAACCCGTCATTTTATTCATTCATACGCCCACAAAAGATATCTTCATTAATTACGCTAGCCTCTCTACTAATATCACCTCCACATTGGAAGAGAAAACAATTGTGACAAACCTAAATTAAAACCAAGAAAAAAGATTCACACCACACCTCCCCTTCTTCAAACAGCAACCCACTCATCCCTGCACCTCGGTCCTCTTTGAAGCAACTAATTGGAGACAAATCCATAACCTCCAACCAAAATTCAAACTACGTTCCACAACCCTAGTCATCAACACGGTTTTAAAAAATCCTCACTCAGCCTACAACCAGCCCTACACGGATTATCGTACATCAAAACATCGTGATAGGATAAACAAAACACCCCCACAGTACAAACTCCTTGCTGACGGGACTTAGGTAAAGACTGTTGACACAAATACCAGAACAATATTCTCATCCCAAAAAAATGTTAAATTCGTCGCCTCCCCAATTAAACAATTACACAAAATTTCTATCCAATTTTAATATCTGAAGCCCAATCTCAAGTATTCAGCACAACACCAAAAACTCAAAACGGTAAAAAAGGAAATGAGTTCCCCAAAGGAGCCATCTCATACCCCCTTCTCATGCGTCCGTCTTCAACTATGTAACAGCCGACATTCCTTCCCCCAAACTCGCCATTCAATAAGATAACTATAATCCGAAGATGACTAACCTATAGACCATAATCTAGACCCCCTCAGTACCTTTGTGAGCACTGCCCACAAATCTCGCTCACAATTCTTACTTAAATCACTTAAAGCTTGGTATCATACGCAGACCCAATCTGAATGTGTTGTGCTCACGTGCCGAGGTAAAATTCCCAATCACACTCACTTGATTGCACACTACAGCAGACACAAGTATCATACCTCTGCAGGAATTCTAATCTATTTAAGTACTCGCTCGAAGGGAGCGACTGAAGAGCTATATATCTCTCAATGGACTCCACTATATCAAAGCAGGCACGGTGCGTGCTGCACGCGTTCGGCTCGCGTGTGAAAAGCGATCCTAGAGAGAGGTATATCTTCCGAAACAACACAAATACACATACGAGTTGAATTGGTTATATACTGAGAAGGAGTTGACTGTAAGACAAAACGAGCGCCCAAGCCACGTCATGCGTGCATCCACGCTGTAACACCCACCGCATTTCAGAAGATGCGAACACCAAAAGTACAGGCAGTAAAAAATAAGCAGTATATATGTATTCGTTGCATTTCCCGACCTTATCTCCGAAACACGAGTTTCAGGTATTGAAGCAGGCCCACATTGGTCAACAACATTCAAGACAATTCTCAAGAACTACAGACCACTAATGAGATCCAACAGCCGTAGTATCCCTCAAACTTCACTACTAATAGATATAAAACTACAAAGACGAACAAACACAAGGAATAAAGATGAATGCCTTAAAACCACCTCTATCCAACAATTGCATGAGGAAACAAAACCGTTATCTACCTGGTTCTAAAGACATCTTGAATAGATATGAAACCCCGTGCTATGCCGGTAACGCCGACAGGATTCCGACCCATCTCACCCATGTCAATAACTAGTGATTGCCAGGTATACAATCCGACGGCAGCATGCCCGCTACCTCGCGGAGCATGCCCGCACATTATTAAAGACTCCGCACAATCCCCGCAATACCGCATCCGACGCTTTGGGCCCTGCGGATGTTGCCGCGGATGTTAAT
The DNA here is from genome assembly GCA_015478945.1 of Trachelipus rathkii. Taxonomy (NCBI): domain Eukaryota; kingdom Metazoa; phylum Arthropoda; class Malacostraca; order Isopoda; family Trachelipodidae; genus Trachelipus; species Trachelipus rathkii. The sequence continues at coordinate 8,989 of JABUQX010034219.1, forward strand.
TTCGAGATTTTGATAAATGGAAATTTTTTAATAATAAATAAGAAACTAAGAATGAGGTCTGGAAAATGAGTTGATAGGGCAAATTTGTTAAACGAACGGCTTGATATTCCATACTTAATGTTATCAATGACGTTCCAACTCGTGGAATAGTACAACACTTAATATGATGGAAAGAAGTATTCTCTGCTCAAAGAACCTCTCGCTTCGTACGCCAGTTCGTATTCCAAAGTTATCATTCTTATTAATGTGGAAAAATGACATCATATCACGCAATAACCTATTGAAACCATTTGAAAAAACTAGCCAAAGAAACCGAGGCGCCTACTACAGCTATCACTTCTCGCAGTGTAAACACCAATTAATGCCAACGGTTGGGTTTAGGGCCAGACTTCAAAATGAAATGCCGATGTTAAAAGAATGAAAGATGGTATTAAACTAAAAGTTAGAAAAAAGCTTTTTTGGTTCTGTGGCAAATTAATGACCTTGACATACTATTGTGCAATTACTATAGGCTTTACTCGCCCGTTATAAAGGCAGTTTTTTTGTACCAATATTGAGAACAAGTTAAACTCGTAACTTGTTTGAGTGAAAAACTTCAAATCACGAAACAGTCTATTTAATCGTCCAACCCCATGCTAAAAGAAAAAAAAAACGAAACTCTACGCTGACCAACAACCTTCTAGCAAGTAAGATCAATAACAACTTCACATGGAAGAGAAATTTCTAAGCAGTGCAGTAATGATGAAGAAACACACACACGCATTACCAAAATGATGTAGTGCAAATGATTGAAACCTATCAAACCAAGAAACAATTAGATTCACAATGTGATCCAATTCAGTTTGCGGTGGAAAGATTAGCCAAAATGTTTACCACGCGCTTGCAGTAAACGTGATATCGCAAACGGAAATAATTGGCCCCTGTCCTCGCACCTTATCGTTCGCCAAGTTCGAGAGTTAGTTTAAGCAATGCGAGCCAACTCAGCCAGAAAAAATCCATGATGCTTTCCCATATTTGAATTTACCAGATACTAGTGCAAAAAACATATATAATCCATTGTAAATCTCTTTCCATTAAGGGCCAAGGTTGGGGAAAAGAGGTTGGTGGGGTGGGGCATTTATCTGATTGGGTCCCAGTCCCGTACCTCAGTAACTTACAATTACATTTAATAATTGTTGATTAGACTCGAATATATATATATAGTATATATATATACTATATATATATATATATATATATAGGTATAATATATATATAATATATAGTATATATATATATTATATAGTTATAACATATATATATATATATATTATGGAGTAGTAGGGTATATAGATCCGCACTCCGCATCCGCAATCCGCCAATCGCATATAGCGGAATGTTTAAAGATCAAAAAACATCCGCAATACGCAATCGCATCCGCCGGATGCGAAAAACAACTGACATCTGCTGCATCACAGTCCAATAACTACTTACAAGAAACAAGGTACCTGTACAATCGTTGAGATCCCTCCTCTCGCGCAGACTCTAATTGACGGCGAAGCGTCTTAAGAACCAGTCCCACTTTCCCCAAATGCGTTAATAGTTCCAACATATCAACAAGCACCAACACATTTCACAAACAATACCCTGCAACATGCCCAACAAAATAGCACTCCGAAAACAAAAGCTCCCACCCTCCCAAAATATCCTCTACACAAAGCACAATCTCACGAAAGATGCAAATCTCCCTTTCTAGATTAAGATCCTGGCATCAAAACCCGATTCTCGGATACAAAACATAGTTCACGCTCAAGAAACTATCCCCACACTGTCGAAGATGCTTAACAGAACCTGAAATTATTGAACACCTCTTATTGAGGTGCCCAACTCACACTCCCTACAGAATAACTGGTATCAGGATCACTTCACATTAAGAGATCTGGGCCTCCGCCCCGTGGAGATTGCGTGGTTGCGGAAGTGACTTGGACCCCAAATAAGGGAGCCTCAGGGAATATATATATTAATATAGAATATATAATTATATAATATATATATATATATATATATATATAGTATATATATATATATATATATATATATATATATATATATATATCTCGATCGAAAAGGTTATGCTAGATGTTAAAAGTTAAAAAGAAGCATGGTTCAATATGCTAAAAAAACAATGATGGATTCTCGAAAAGAAAGGTGTATGAAAATATATAAGGATGAAAAAATGAAAACTAAAGGTTGCATACGTAGGAGAAAAAAAATAAATAAATGAACAGTCTAGAAAGAGGATGAATGGGGACTTACAAGGAAATAGGAAGCTATTCTGGAAGGAAATAGGAAAGTTTAAGAATGAAAGTAAGGGGAATAGTTATAAAATAATAATAAATAGAGATGGTACTTTCTCGACTGATGAAATGGATGTCAGGAGAGTATGGAAAGAGCACTTCGAAAATTTGAAAATCTGCATAACATTGCCAGAAATGAAGAAGTGAGAGTTTAGGTGTGTGGGTCTGACAGTGTAAGGAGGTAGAGATATTTTGGGAATGAGGTAATTAGTACGGAGGAGGTAATAGGCAGAGTGAGAAAGTTGAAGAATGGTAAATTCGCAGGTATAGATATAATTACTGGCTAAATAATCAAGAAAAGAGACGAGACTCTCTTTAACTGGATATTGAAGTTGCATAACAAAGCGTTTGTGGACAGTATAGTTCCAAAAGATTGCATGAGAGCAGTAATAGTAACCTTATTTAAGGGTAAGAGAGACAAGAGGAAATGCAGGAACTGTAGGGGAATTAGTTTATTGAGTGCTTGAGAGAAGATATATGCTGGTATTTTGGTTAAAAGAATGAGTTCAATGAATGAGGAACTGATCAGCAAAAAACAAGGTACATTTAAAAGTGATTGAGGATGTGTAGATCAAATTTTCACATTGAAACAAATGATTAAGAAAATTAGTTGAGAGGAAGAACATATTGTATTCAAGTTTTATGGGCTTGCAGCATAGGTGTGACATTATCAATAAGGAAGCTATGTGGCAGTTATTAATGATATATAGTGTTGGTGTCAGGCTTCTTAATTGAATCTAAAATATATATGTTGATAGTGAAGCCTGTGCAAAAGTAAATTGAGTTGAAAGTGAATCGTTTACTATCAATATAGGAGTGAGACAGGCATGTGTTATGTCTCCTTAGTGCTTTATTATATAATTTTTATATGGAAAGGGTAAAGAAGGAATTAGAGGTAGGTGTAGACTGATGTAGAATGGAAGAGGGTGGAAGGTGCCCTGCTTATAGTATTCTAAAGATTACATTTTGTGTGACGAATCTGAAGAAAGTTTGAGAGGATTGGTGGAGGTTACGTAGAAGGGGGGTTTGAAAATAAATGTAGATAGAAGTAAGGTGTTGGCAGTAGGTGATGAGAGTCCCAGGTGTAAAATCATATTGTATGGTAAGCAAGTGGAACATGTATCGAGTTAAAATATTTAGGCTATATTAATGAAAAGGAAACGGATGATGCTGGTGATGTGTAAGTAGTAAATTTGTGAAATGGTTGAAAGGTGTCTGTGCAATAATCTTGTGAATACAAAGCGAACAAAGTCCTTGAGTCCATTAAGGGTTTGCAATGACGGTCCAGTTGTTAACCTTCTACCGTGTAATTAAATAGAGGGAAATTATGAATATGGAAAAGAGTACAGATCTAAGGTATATCTGTAGCATTGAACAATTAGGGCGTAAGGTTTGAAGAGCATTAATAAAATGAAGAATGAAAGTGTTATTAGAGAATTGTGGGGTGTGAAGAAAGCCGTAAATAAGAGAACAATGAGAGTGGACTAAGATGTTAGTAAATGAAAAGGAGGATACTAGCGGTTTGGTTAAGCGGAATGTTAGTGATGAGTGTGTACGTGATCGAACCGGCCTGGAGCGAAGAAAATGTGGTAGATTCATAAAGGGGTGTCTGACGGAAATAAATGAGTTCGCAGAGGCGAGAAGAAAGGTGCATATACGAAGTGATGGCTGGCTTTTTGTGAAGGAAATGGTGTGGTCTGTCAAGTGATTAAGCATATATTAACAAAGAACAATGAAATCCGTCGAGGTCTTCGCGAAACCGGTACGGGAATTTGAATGAACGGGTCTGCACTAGGGGTATGCGAAATATGGGGCGGTTTGTTCTTTTTCACTTCCAATTTTTCTACTTGACTATTTCTAGCGTTGTTGGTATTTGTGAAGTGGAGGATAAGGAGAAGAAGATAATATATATATATATAAATAAAATAAATAATAATAATATATATATAGTATATAATCTAATATATATATTATATAATATATTAACAATATATGTATAATATAAGATATAAATAAATAATAAATATAGTGAAATAATATATATATATATAAATAATATTATATATATAATTATATATAGTATAATAATAAATTGTTAACAAATTATATAATTAATATATTATAATTATAAATGAAGATAATATATAAATAATATATAAAATAAAATATAAAATCATAATATATATATATATATATATATATATAATATAAATAATTAGATAATATATATATAATTTATATATAATATATAATATATATATTAAATTATTAATAATATATATATATATATAATATTAATATATTAAACATATATCTAAATATATATAATATAATATATTTCATATATATATATACTAATATAATATATATAATATAATATATATATATAATATATAGTATATATAAAATATATATAATATATAAAATAATATATATATATTTATAATAATATATATATATAATAAATATATAATATATATATAATAAATATATTATCTTAATATATTTATATATATATATATATATAATATATATATATAATATATATATATATAGATATTAAATATATATAATATATATATAGTTATATAAATAATATAATATATATATACTATATAATATTTATAATATATTATAATAAATATTTATATATAATATATATATATAATATATAACTAATAATAAATATATAATATATATATATAAAAAAAATATAATAATTATATATATATTATATATATAATAATATATAAATATATATATATATATATTTATAATAAATATATATCTAATATATATATATAATATATCTTATATAATAATAACTATAAAATATAATATATAATATAGATATATATATTAAATAAATAATTATATTATATACGTAGTATAATATAAATAATTATATATATATAATATTATTTTCAATATTTTTTGCAGATATAAAATAAATACCTGATAATTATAAATAGTTTCATATATATATATATATATATATATAATTATATATAATAATAATTATACAATAGAATTAAATAAAGCCCAAACATACGAACATTATTATAAGACAACGTTTCGACACCACCAGTGTCATCATCAGGTTTATAAAGCATATAAAATAATTAAAGTGATTAAATATTTGCTTTTATACTAAAATATGAACAAAAAAAGACAATAAAGAATAAAAAGAATAATAAAAAATGCTAATATAATCCGTAATCCGTAATGCCAAGTCTTATATATAAAGGATTCAGTGTCACCTAGATTTTTAAAAGCATTCTTAACATATTTAATTTTCCAATATAGAGAATGAAACTGCATCGTAAGCACTAGAACCTTTTCACAACACCGAGTTTTACAAAATCAGAGTGAAAAAGAGCCAATGAACGTAATTATACACTTGTGGCTCCTTTTAATAGACGTCAAATGCAATATAACCACTTGCCGTTCTCCTTAAAAGAATATCAAGAAAAGAAAGCTTATCATCACTTTCCATTTCCATAGTAAAATTTAATGCAGAGACATCCATTCAATTCACCAACAATCAAGTCCACATTCTTATTAGAAAGAATAACTGCAAGAATATCATCAGCATATCTATACCAAATGCAATCATTCCCTAAAATGTTAGGTAAAATTATTACTTCAAATAATTCCATAGAGATGTTGCTGAGAACAGGTGACATTGGTGAGCCCATGCTTAAGCCTGTAATTTGGGTATAAAATTCATTATTAAAGGTAAAATGGCCTTGTGAAAAGCACAAATATATCAATTTTAAAATCACATCAAAATCAATGAGCAACTAAAATTCTGAAATACATAAAAAGTCTCTAAGTCAAGACAAAGTCAACTTCACAGAAGCACTAGTGAACAATGACACCACATCGAAACTCATCATTTCTTTGTTAAGATTAATGTATTTATCCATGTAAAGTCCAAGGAATTTTTAATATGGAAAGAAGAAATACTACCAATTAAAGGAGAAAGCATTTTAGAAATCCATTTCTCTTAAATATATGTGTTGCTGTTAATATTGCTGATAATAGGTCAAAGTCAGGGTTGGCATTAAAAACCCCACCCAAAAAAAAACACCCCCAAAAGAGCCCAGCTACAAGTGTTTTTTTTTTTTTTTGGATTTTTAAATTTTAGCTATTTTTTTCAATAATTTGAAAGATATTTTTAAAAATTACTAATATGCAATTAATAACGACTCATGAATGTTCCATATTAGCCGACGCCTAGCTGCATGTATATAGATTATTACGATAATAGCCTTTAATATTATGAAAAATTGAGAATAAAGAAAAAGAATATATTTCTATCAAAACAAAAATATAAAGTAAAAAAGAATAAAAAAGAAAGATAAAAATAAAAGAAACAAAAAAAAAAAAAAATAGATAAAAAAAATAAAAAAAAAAAAAACAAAAAAACACAAAAAAAAAAAAAAAAAAAAAAAAAAAAAGACAAAATAGATACAAAAAAAAAAAAAAAAAAAAATAAAAAAAAGCCAAAAATAAATAACAAAAAAACAAAAATTAAACAAAAAAAAAAAAAAAAAAAAAAAAAGAAAAAAAAAAAAAGATTAAGAAAAAAAATAAATAAATGAACAGTCTAGAAAGAGGATGAATGGGGACTTACAAGGAAATAGGAAGCTATTCTGGAAGGAAATAGGAAAGTTTAAGAATGAAAGTAAGGGGAATAGTTATAAAATAATAATAAATAGAGATGGTACTTTCTCGACTGATGAAATGGATGTCAGGAGAGTATGGAAAGAGCACTTCGAAAATTTGAAAATCTGCATAACATTGCCAGAAATGAAGAAGTGAGAGTTTAGGTGTGTGGGTCTGACAGTGTAAGGAGGTAGAGATATTTTGGGAATGAGGTAATTAGTACGGAGGAGGTAATAGGCAGAGTGAGAAAGTTGAAGAATGGTAAATTCGCAGGTATAGATATAATTACTGGCTAAATAATCAAGAAAAGAGACGAGACTCTCTTTAACTGGATATTGAAGTTGCATAACAAAGCGTTTGTGGACAGTATAGTTCCAAAAGATTGCATGAGAGCAGTAATAGTAACCTTATTTAAGGGTAAGAGAGACAAGAGGAAATGCAGGAACTGTAGGGGAATTAGTTTATTGAGTGCTTGAGAGAAGATATATGCTGGTATTTTGGTTAAAAGAATGAGTTCAATGAATGAGGAACTGATCAGCAAAAAACAAGGTACATTTAAAAGTGATTGAGGATGTGTAGATCAAATTTTCACATTGAAACAAATGATTAAGAAAATTAGTTGAGAGGAAGAACATATTGTATTCAAGTTTTATGGGCTTGCAGCATAGGTGTGACATTATCAATAAGGAAGCTATGTGGCAGTTATTAATGATATATAGTGTTGGTGTCAGGCTTCTTAATTGAATCTAAAATATATATGTTGATAGTGAAGCCTGTGCAAAAGTAAATTGAGTTGAAAGTGAATCGTTTACTATCAATATAGGAGTGAGACAGGCATGTGTTATGTCTCCTTAGTGCTTTATTATATAATTTTTATATGGAAAGGGTAAAGAAGGAATTAGAGGTAGGTGTAGACTGATGTAGAATGGAAGAGGGTGGAAGGTGCCCTGCTTATAGTATTCTAAAGATTACATTTTGTGTGACGAATCTGAAGAAAGTTTGAGAGGATTGGTGGAGGTTACGTAGAAGGGGGGTTTGAAAATAAATGTAGATAGAAGTAAGGTGTTGGCAGTAGGTGATGAGAGTCCCAGGTGTAAAATCATATTGTATGGTAAGCAAGTGGAACATGTATCGAGTTAAAATATTTAGGCTATATTTAGGCGAAAAGGAAACGGATGATGCTGGTGATGTGTAGTAGTAAATTTGTGAATGGTTGAAAGGTGTCTGGTGCAATTAAATCTTTGGTGAATACAAAGGAACAAAGTCTTGAGTGCATTAGGGTTTTGCATGACGGTAAGTTGTTAACCTTCTACCGGTGTTAATAAATAGTAGGGAAATTATGATATGGAATAAGAGATACAGATCTAAGGTATATTCTGTTCAGATGAACAATCTTAGGGGCGTATTAGGTTTGAAGAGAATTAATAAAATGAAGAATGAACGTGTTAGAGAATTGTGGGGTGTGAAGAAAGCCGTAAATAAGAGAATAATGAGAGTGTACTAAGATGGTTAGTTAAATGAAAAGGATGGATGATAGTCGGTTGGTTAAGCGGATGTTAGGTGATGAGTGTGTTACGGATCGACCGCCTGGTAGACCAAAGAAAATGTGGATAGATTCAGTAAAAGGATGTCTGAAGTAAAGTAATGTTTGAGTTTGTGGCAGAGGGCGAGAATAAAGGTGCATGTATTAGGAGAGAATGGCGGGGTTTGTATGGGGCATGGTTTTTTGTGGCTCCCTGGGCAGGGGATGAACTTACATTGGACGATTTACCATATTTGAGGTCCGGTCGCGGTCCCATGGGAAGTGCCTGACTAGGGTGGATTTTCTGTCTGTGACGAGCTCTATAACGTATGGTCAGAGGGGGCGGTAAGGCTGGGTTTCCTTTTGACGTTTGTCATTTCTCTAATGTTCTTTCTTTTCCGATGCTTGTAACAGCACCGTTACACTTAGAAAATAACTAGGAAGGTAGGAAGAAAGAAGAAAAGAAATATAATATATTATATATATTATATATATAATTATATAAACTATATATCTATATATATATATATATTATATATATATGTATATATATTATAATATCTAATTATATATATTATATATATATATATATATAATAATTCTTTCTTTATCTCATACCACAGGTTCCCACAGATGGGGGTGAGTGTGTAACATGAACGGAAATGGAAGTTAAGTAGAAGAGCATGACTTAAGTTGAGAGGAAAGCCCCATCACCGACGCATCCTCTTTAAGAGAGAGCTCGTCGCAGTCAAAAAAAAATCCACCTTAGGGCTTCACAAGAAGCGACCGGACCTCATGTGGTATCACGTCAATGGGGTGTTCATCCTGGGCAGGCCCACAACATACCCCTTCACAAAACCCGGACATTTAATCCTATTATGCACCTTTCTTTTCCCCTCAGACAAACTCATTCATTTTCCTCGTGTGTATGTGTGCGTGCGTGAGTGCGTGTTGTATATATATTTGCCGACTTGTGTGCTTATGCGAGTTGTGTGTTGTGCGAGCGTTTGGTGTGTGTGTGTGCTTAAAATGATCAGTTTCATACAAATTCCTTTTATAAATGCACCAAACTTGGTAAAAGACACTTCTAGAAAAATGAACTTGAAGGTATCCATAGACCATAGATAGTATAGTATAGTATACCAGTTTATCATTCCTTGTTTTTAAACATCCTGCTTTTTAAAATTTTACTGATCAAAAGTTTACTTAAATAATTAAAAATGATATTGCATAATAATAAGTTAAAAAATAATTAACCAACTCCAAAATAATTACTTTTTAATTATTTTATAAATAGAATAAACTTTTATGGTAACTTACTTGGCTAGGTTTTTCTTTTATTTTTTCAGTTTCATAACGCTCCATATCTTCATCATTTTCTTCCTCGTCGTCATCATATTCTTCCTCTTCTTCATCCTCGTTCGTCTTTTCAAGAGGTTCTTTCTTTTCACGCTTATATTTTGGTGGTAATGACCCAAACCTAAGAATTAAATCACGTAGCTCAAGGAAGGGGGGGGGGGGGGGGGGGGGGGGGATGATGCTAGCACAAGATTGAATTTTCTACAATCAGGCTCTGCTGCAGATTTTTCAAATCTGGTTCAGCAGGAGTTGATGTACCAACTGAAGAATCATTGTCCCCTATGTCATCAGAAGGAGACGAGCTTCTGCTTTGAGTGTCACCAGACTTCACTTCAGAACATTTCAACAAACTACTCTCATCATCTTCATTGACATTGGTATTTTCTATGGCAATATTGTTAGGCGGAGAGGTTTGATTTACATCAGGTAAATTTTCTTCTTCCATTTCCTTTAACATAGCATCAATTTTATTTTCAGAAGATTATTTTTCTCACTTTTCACTGCAGACCCGGAATCGCAATCTTCCTCTTTAACCGTTGGTAAATTTAGGTCTATACTCCTTCTTAATCGCCGAACAATAGTCCTCAAATACTAATAATTCAAACAATAACACAGAGAACAACATACCTCATGTTAAGAGCCCTGTTAACATACTCAATGACTTAGTCCTTTTTACATTATTCCCACGTTTAATCTAGCACTCCAGCCACCTTCCTGCCATCACAACTTTTCCTACTTTATTCAATTTTCTCTGCTCAACTGCATCCGTTCCCTTCCTCATCCAACCTATATACGCTGAATTTTATGTTAAACTCACAGAGATCTGTTTCGGCTGCTCACATCTACATATAACTTCACACTGAGCATGTTTCACTCACAACATAAACCTTACTTTCTTATCAACAGTTAAACTTTGAGGAGCCCCTTCCTTTTACATTTCAATTACCTGAAAATCCTTTCTGAGTTCCCCATCTCTCTCAAACCCTCATCTTCAGATTGCTTGCACACAGAACCAAACATCATCCCGCTTGAGAGCGCTATATAACGCGCCTAAAGGCCGGCAACGACCCTCCACTGCATCCTCCATCTCTCTCATCCATTCTCTGAGGACATTTGACCACTCTCTCCTGCCATCTTTGCCCACGGCGTCAGAATCCCTCCTATATACATAACCATCATATCACCAAATTTGAATACTCAACGCGCAGTTCACCAATAACCACACTCGCCTGTCTCACTCGAGCTATTACATCTTAATATTAATCACCCTCAATCACATATTCACATTGACACCTATATTTATTTCTCATCACTCGCACCCACGCTTATCACTATCGTCATCACATACCTTTTGATTTATCCATCTCAGTCAGCTTTATACCACCCCCATAACCCATCATATAACTCACTAACCAACTGCCATAACCAGATTCTTCCCTATTACATCACCTATTAATAACCTCCCACCGCCTGTTTGGCCAACAATCATAAAAACTAAATAAAATCGTAACTTACTCTTCTTCTCCCTCATTTTTCTTCATCATCTATGCTTCTTCCAACTAGTAACAACGCACTTCTATCCAACCACATCTCCGTGCCCACCTCTACCTCTACAACCGCACACTCTGTGAGTTCTTCACCAAATCTACAAGTTCTTACCTTCTCAGTCACTCCTCAGCACCCGCACCCTCCTCTCCCGATCCAGTTCAAAATATACATACCCCTACCATCCACTTCCCGCGCAGCATAAAATTCTTTCCTACACACTTCATAAACTTATTCCCTCTATAATTTCTAACAGTATCCACCTCCTTCATTTCCATAACAATTAGCCTTTATCTCACGGAGTACTTCATCTACACTCCGAGCCTCTCCTCCCAACAACGCCCTCCATGCGAACTGTACCCTTATCCCCCCTCCATTTTAACACCGCTTCCTCATTTAGTTTATCCTTCTATTACGTGTGTTCCTTGTACACCATACTACTCTAAACGCTTTACTTCCTCGACGACGTCATGATAGCGCCCGCCGATAACCTCTTCCTCTTACGTCTTCACCATCTCTGTCTCTCCATACCAAATTAATTTAGTATTCTTTTAGTCAATGCTATTTTATATAGTAATAAATAGTAATAAATTAGTTATATTATTACTATATATATATATATTATTTTTAATTAATATATATATATATATATATATATATATATTTATAATATATATTATATATATATATATAATAATATATTATATTATTATAATAATAATAATATTTATAAATAACAGTTAATTATTAATATATATATTAATACTTATATAATTATTATAATATATTATATATAATATAATATTTAATATATATATATATATAATATATTTAAATATATATTATATATAATATTAATATTATTTATTAATATATTATATATAATATATATATTATATTTATATATATAAAGAAGGGAGAGTACACGTATACTCGAAGCGATGAAATTACATCCCAATTTTTTTAATGGTGCGTCTTTCTCTTTTGCGTTCATATTCTTTACACACTCATACCTCTCAGGCACATATATATCTAACATAACCATTTTTAATTCACCCCATATCATAATACACATGTATTATAAGTACCAACCTTCAACTTCTATAAGATTAAAATACTTACTTGTAACATTATCCTTACATACTTACATAAATCCCCTGTGTTGGTGGGAGAAAAGAATTGCCCACATCGTCATGTCCTGCGTGTCGTTAGAAGTCGACTAAGGTAGGCGTGGGTAGTATAGGGGTTGGCTTGCCACATCTAACTACCTAAATCTCTATGCTTTAGGAATACTGATGCATGCCTCGGAGATGTTAAGTCCGTGATCGCCGTAAACGACCTTCTATAATTTTCGTGGTGCGAAATTGTTTTAAATGATAATCAGTATGGGTACATTGAGAATGTAGAGGATATAATAATGTTGAGGAGAAGAGGTAAGGAAAGGTGATGGATGTATTCTGAGTCAGGGTCAAAATTTTGAATTTGCCTTCGACTGTGACTTGAAACAAATGAAAATGAAGGAAAAGATGAAAAAAAGAAAATGAGGTGTGGTGTAAAATGTGTGCGTGCTGGTGTGGAAGAGAATGAGAAGAGGGAGAGAAGGAGTTTTGACAATTTTTGAATGTGATTACCTGTGGTTACAAAAGCTATGGTGAACTCATATTTGTGTGTTGTGAAGACCTTAAATTTAATTTGACTCAAATGTTTTTAAAGACTTCAAAAGGTCAAGGTATGTGGTGGTTAGTGTAACGTATAGGTACCTCCTAATCTGAGGGAAACGTTGATATTTAGAGATACCGATTTTTTTAAAGGGATAATTCTTAGAATGATGTTTTTTACTGGATGGGGTTGAGTAGGTAAGCCTTCAGATTTTGATAAGTGTTGGGTTGGACCTGAAATTATGATTGGATGGTGATTATTTAAAAAGGGATGGATATTAACAGGTGGTTTTGTGAGGGTGCGACGGGAACGAATAAATGAAAATTTGTGTAGGAACAGGTGATTGTGATTTTCTGTGATTAGAGAGAGGTATGTTATGTGTTTTAAGTAATAACATATTCTTTTAAACAGAAGTGAGTATTCCATAAGTAATACTATTTGGAAGTTGAGAGTTATTTTCATTTTGTCTTTTCAAATAATGAAAAGGAAATAATGATTGAATTTTTGTGTTGCGTCATTATTATTACTATGTTGATAATAGTATTGTAGTTGATGTTTTAAATCATTGACAAAGACACAAAAGGTTCTCAACATATTATGTTTTTGTATCTATGTAAAATTAGTTAGTGGGGATTGGATGAAGAGGAAGGTGATACGCAAGGAAGTAGGTTAAAATTTTAAGAGAGTGAGATTAGGCGTGAACGTTGAAGCCAACTCAGCACGCAATGATATTAGAGTAATGGAAGTATAGTAACGGGATTGGTGAGGCTAGGTATCGCTCACACCACTTTCTGTTGCACACTCGAATTACAAAGTTGATATCTTGATAAACAATCCTGAGGTAAGAGTCAACATTGGAAAAGTAAAGTCAAATTATTGACTATACTAGTAAGTGCATTAAGAGAAAAATTGTGTTGGAATAGATGTATAAGATGTACCGGAAGTATGATGCTTAACAGAAGCGTAATTGGTTTTGATATGAAGAGCTAATTAAAAGCACTGTTATAAAGGTAAATTGAGAAGCAAGACGTTGTTTGTGAAATGTACTAAAAGTCATAATGATTGATTAAAGAATATTATAAAACCGATGCTTTGCGCAATTTTATGTTTAAATACAGGAGCCGAGGAGAAAAAAAATAATAAGAGAGGTGCATTAAGCAGTAGGGAAAAGAAAATCAATAGAAACTACAGAAGGAGAAAACTGAGAAAGAGAGTGAATGAAATGAGGAGCATACAAAGGAATGAGGAAGCAAAATCTATTTCTCGTGAGAGCGAAAAGGTTAAGAATAGAAGAATAAAACAAAATTAGAGGACATCTGAGCCTTTTAGAAATGTTCATTTTGCACATAAGGAGGTATGGTGCTTTTTGTAACTTGGTGCATGAATACGATGTGAAATGTGGATTTGTGTATTTTGTTGGAAAAGCACAATATAGATAAAAATTTCTCAGTAGCAAACATATATTTATAACAATTAAATGATATGAGGTGTATTTGAATATGAGGTTTGGCCGAAGGCACACTCTCGTGTATAAAGTTCATAGATATGGTACTCACAATCGCTTCCCTGAGAGAGGAAATAAGGTTATTTTTAGTGGGAGATGAGGTTACTCTCAAGATAAAAGGATGAAAGGTTAAATCTGGGGAATGAGTAAGAAGAAATTAGTTTGAAGACACTCGCTCACGATCTGCAGTGGTGCAATAGATGAAAAATGCCTGTGTGAAAATAGTATCAAAGAAAGAAGCAAGAGCCAAGAAGAATGTGTTATTGCAAATGAGAATTGATTGGAAAAGTTGTTGTAATAAAGCAGATATATTACATTGGCAGGGTAACTCACTTGTTTCCAAGGTATTTGGTGAGGAGGAGGCGGTGAATGAGCTGCCCTTAATAAGTTTGTCACCTGTGAGAGGAATTCAGCACCTTGCGGAACTGTAAAATTATTATAGGGGAAATAAGTTTTATGTGAGGTGATTGTTAAAAAGGTTGAAAGTTGGTATCTATCGTGTAGCTCAAAAGGCATTTTTGGAGCTTTCGGGTGTCGAAGTGACTAGTAAGGACTAAGTTTATTGGGATAAGTCAAACGGTGGTACGTTTAGTGAGTGTGTAATGAGGATTGATGTGGAATCAATATTTCTATTACTATTAAAAACAAATGAAATTTGATAAGAATAATTGAAATTGGAATAAGAAAAGATATATAAATTATATTTAGGATTTTTTTTAAATGGATTTGCAACAGGCGTATTGAAAGGATTAATAGGGTATTATAAAGGCTTATAAGAATAATTTATTTTAATTTAAAGGAAAATGAGTGATATATGGTGTTATTGAGTGGCTAGGCCTTTCATGAATGGAAATCAAATTAAAGTATTATGACGATTTAAGTGAAGCGTGTAGTGTAAGTTAATAATTAATTGGTGTCAATTGGTTTGATATGGTTTAGGTGAATTAAATATTGAGGCGGAAGTGAAACCAGGGTATTGTGTTTAATGTTTTCTCTTTTCTTGGTTATTCAAAAATTTGATATTTAATATGAATTGGTTTTAATGAAAAGTTCGTAGGTGGCGGATGGCAAAGGAAATGGTGTTAATAAATGTAATGGATGAACTGGAGATGAGTGGAGGGTGCCCTTTTCTACATCATTTATTAAATATTAATGCGGATGAAATTGGTTTGTGTAGGCGAAATCTGCAAGAGAGTCTGAGGGATTGGGTAGAGAGATTTGGCAGGTTCGATGGTCGTAAAAGGGAGGGTTTGTATTTGAAAGTAATACTTCACGTAGATAAAGAGTTTATTAGGGTTTTAAATGGTTTTGTTAATTTGAGGACATCCCAGTGTGAAGTTTTTTGTATACGAATGGTGAGTTGGAAGTACTAGGAACATTTGTAGTTCATGAGTTTTTAAATACTTTTATTATAAGATGGTGTAATGTGTTGGGAATGAAGTTAAGTTAGGAATACGAGATGAATGAGATGTGATAATAGTAGGATTAAGTTGTGATAATGGCAGGAAGGATTGCTTGGTAGCAATTAATTATCGTTGGTGAATGATAATAAAATTGTGAACTTAAAGTCTTGGTTGCGACTAGATATGTCTTACTCGTGAGAGGGTATGTTGTTACCTGTGGTTTAATTTAGTAATTTGTAGTGTGAGCTATTTGTGCTAGGATACACGCAAATAATAGATAATTTTAATGGTGTTACAAGATAGGACATATACTTAGGGGCAATGCTTAGGTGCTACGAAGAAGAATATTAATAAAATATGAGGAATTAGAAGATCCGATATTAGAGAGTTTGTGTGGGTGTGGGGGGTAAATGAAGAGAAATAACTGCAAAGTATGTTGAAATGGTTTTGTCATGTGGGAAAGGCTCAATGATAGTCGGTTGGTTAAAGCGGATGTATAGTGGAGAGTGTGTTGGACCGCGACCATTCGGGGTGGGGAAGACCGAAGAAGAAGTGTAAATTTCTGGCGAGGGGATAATGGTTAGTTCGTTGTGTGACTCGAATGTTTTAAGTTGAAGAGAATGTGAGTGTTTTGGGGCAGTTAGGCCAGCGAGTTAAAATATTAAAGGTGCAACTGAGTGGGAGTATTTGACATGGCAGGGAATTTTGTGCGGGGCATGGTTGTGGCCCACTGGGCCAAGGGATGACCCTTTAACATTGAGATTTACCAATAGTAAAGAGCAAGATAAGTTTCGCGGTCCTATGAAGCTTTAGGGTGGATTTTCTGTTCTGTGCTGTGACAGAGCCTTCCAACTGGCTTATGTCGCCCTGGCTTGTCTTTATCGATTACTTTGTCATACTTCTCTTGCTACTGGTTTGCTGTTTTTTCGCGATGCTTGGTAGGCGCCGTGCCTTTACTCCACAAATCTTGGAAAGTTATTTTGGTGTAGATAAAGGAAGATTTAAGAAGTGAGAGAGATATAGTAGGGTTTATATTTTATTTTATATATTTATATTATATTTATATATTATTAACTAATTTTATATTAATAAATTTTTAATATACTATTTCAATATAATATAATAATATAATTATTTATATTATCAATAATACTAAAAAATATATTTTGGTAATAAATAATATTTGGAATAGTTTAACGAAATATATAGACAAATACTATTAATTAGAATTATATCACGCAGTTTTGAAATAATAATTATTTAATTTTAAACATAACTTTTATATTATAGGATATTTAAAATAGTGATTTAAAGTAAAATAGTTATTATAAGTTAATAGAATACCTAGTCTTAAATGTAGGAGTACTTCCTTTTCATTTGATTACACTCGTTGATTTGTGGAGAATTTCTTAAGGTCGAGAATGATATTGTAATGCACCAAATATCTCTTAGTTTTTTTTTTTCTCACATAATATATATATAAAGAGTGTACCTGAATTTTAAGAAATCATTTTTCTTGTCGCTTTTTTGGTTGTTTAAATTTACCATTTCTAAATATATTTATCTATTTGATATTAATTTTCTAGAGCAAATTTTCAGCTAAAATAATTTTTTATTTTTACAATATAAAGGATTGTTTGATCATCCATTATTTCCTCAGATACGTATCTAATGTCAACTTATAATATTCATTTTTAATATAATAATAAATTGAGAAGGAGGAATAGATGGGTCTTGCTCACCTTCAGTGTTGTCTCGTTGGTTTTCTGTAACGATTTCACTTCTATTTTTCCTTTCATATCTGTTGTCTATGTGGATATGTTTGCTTTGTATTTAACTATATGTTTTAAAGGCTTCATAGAAATTAATATATATTCTTGATTTACTCTTCAAATTTAAAAATACTCAACAATTAGAGGTAATGAAATAGTTTTTTAGAGTCATTGACAGCAATAGAGTTGATAAGGTAAGAAGGAGAAAAATTGAAGAATTTTTCGAATTACTTTTTTCCGTGTGGCAAATTTTGCGGCCTCAATAAAATTTTAAGGGTCGTTCTATACATGAAACTCGTTTTATCAAGTGCATTTGTTTGATACTTACGCAGAAAGGTATATGTATGGGTTAAAATAGCTTGTCTATTTTTTTAATTTTATTATTTCTTGCTTGACGCCGGTGTTCGTTTTTCTCAATCACTGACCTCCATGTCAATAGGATCTACCTCAACCTTCCCAAATCTCCAATAAAAATTAAATTATGGTGAAATGGACATTACAAGGGTTAGACTACTTTAATTAGTTTTCGAATATGTTTCTCTCTCTCGCATTATTTTATATTTCTTTTCTTTCGATTCGTGTTTGGAATAAAACTAAAATCTAATTTCATGCATTATTTTTTGACAAACTTGATGATAAAATTTTATTTGGTATAATAGAGAAGCAAGAAAATCAGTGAAAATCATAAATGTCTTCTCTCGTGCGAACAGTAGCGTATACGGCCAGCATACTAGATCTATTTTCTAGTGTGTGTAACGGCAGGTGCACGTGGGAAATACTAATTGATTCTCTGAGCCATCTTGCATTACTCAAGCTGCGTCGACGCTTTTCTCCGTACACCCAAGGAGGTGCCTTTCACATGAACTCACAATACATTCTGTGAATATTGGAAGACTCGTGGATTCATTTTATCGGTTTTGGGAGAGTATCAACGGGCTCTCGTGCAGCGCTGGGTTCACTTGATTTCCCTTGGGCTCGGTGAGTAAAGACGCCCTTAAGTGGCAGTTTTTTTAGTCATGCTGGGTGACAGGGATTACGGCAATATGCCCTTTGGTTGGTGAGATCCACGTGCTCATCAGAACACAAAACCAAAAAATTATTTTTGAGAGAAACTCTTTGTGGTGGCTCACTTTCCAGTCACAATCCGTTTTTGTGGCAATATTTCTTTTGCCTTTCATTAACTTATTTTTCCTGCACTAATTTTTTTTACAGTCTTTTCCACTACGTTAATTTCACGTTCTGCAGAGATGTAGGGAAATTCGCCGTTAAAGAAAAGGTCAGAATATTTCTTCGTTGTGGCTAATACTTTCCTTATTTTAGTTAAATATTTTTGTAGTTTTTTGGACATCTATTTGTAAAAGTTGGCACTTTGACCACGAGCTCGCGAGCATGGATATCACGTGTAAACTCTATATAATTATCAGTAGGTGATATAAAATTTCCTACATATTTTAAAGGCTAATACTAATAATTTACAATGAGCCCTAAATTTGCGTAATATATATATATAATATATAATTAACATAATAATATAAGATATACCATATATATATTTATTATAATATATAATACTTTATATATAATGCGCCAGCATCTTCCCGAAGCCGTTTTATGTAACTTTTAAACTTAACTGCTACAGGAAAATAAAATATAAGCATTGTATTGATTTTTTCAAGTATTAGCATTTCATGACGATAGAAACAAAAACGAAACTCTCTATTCTTTTAAATTATTAATATTAAATATTCACCATTAAAATATTAGATATTAATCTTAGGTCGGCATGCGTAAGCTCTCATTACCTTTCATTCTGCGTAATTTTAGCTGGAGCAAAGAGTTATTTTTGAACCTAATGATATTTTTGTTTAATTTGCTCTGTGTGAGATGAGAGATTCTCTTTTCCTTCTTTTTCTTTTTAAGGGGCCTTTGATAAGAGCGGGCGGTCATGGAGACACGAGGATACACACGTTCTTCGTTCGGACCTCTCGGTATATGAGCGCGAGAACACATCGGTGTTCTGCTTGAGAATTCACTCCTTTAGTATGTGTTATAAACTTACAGTCGTCGGTTGTAAATTTAGAATCTAATCTTTTTAAGATGATAAAGAACTCAACAATTAAAGAAAAGTTTATAACACGTTGGTTCAGTCACAAGTGTTGACAGCGACTTTTCAATTGCACCCTATGCTGAGACGATAATAACAGATGCCTGCATTCGTATTTCAAAAACTCGTTTGATTTAGTGACTCATTCATGTGGGTGTGTGAACAATTTATCGTCCAATGATTTCTACACACTTATCTCATATATTTAAAAGAGGTGAATAAAAGATATTTTTTTATATTCATGTGATCTTAAATAAGAAAAAGTAAATCTGTATTATTCATCTGTTCACATTGATTAAATTATTCTTAATATATATGCCTGTTGTTGTGTGATAATATACAAACGAAATTTTCAATTTAGGTATTTCTAGTTACTTTCAATGTCATTTTTGGTGTCGTCGCTGATTGCATGTGAACTAGAATACGGTGGTATATATAAAATGATAAATGAATTTTGGTAGTGACTTTATTTATACCACAGTAACTTTATTATATTCTCAACAGGGGTATAGAAATCAACTAGCTAGCGTTATTTCTGTCTCATAATTAAATCCATTATTACCGATAAATCTAGTCTCACGAAATAATTGTGTGATTGCTTACAAGTATATAAGTTATGAATGGTGGCGCTATATATAATGTAATAATAAAAAACCATTTGCAAAAAACGAAAAAAAAATTGACCGAACGCAACAAATCATTTTTTTTCGCAAGACGTATATCGAAGATACGCTTGTGCACAAGTTAAAACATAGATTGGTTCTTAGTTAAAAGCTCAGATATTTATATAGAGGAGACGTTTGTATTAAGACAGCATTAAAGATAGCAGGTACATTAATGTGAACGTAACGAGTATTTAAAGAATTCATGTTAATGATGCTAGCGACTAATTGAGATAATCTAAATTTGATAATGTTACTTTCAGTGGGTATCATAGTTTACATTAAATTGCCAAGGTATCGCCCTGTTGATATAGCACGGAGTTGGCTAGTCTTGAGGATATAAAGTCAAATGTTGCCACTTGAATGTTACCAACCCCTTTTTTTTCACAATCTCCTCAGAGACTGCCCCCAATATCCAGTTTACGGTAGAGTTGTAAATTATTGGAGAGAGTCTTAATCATGGTGTTGTGTACCATAAGAATTTCGTAATTTTGTTGGTTTACAAAATACAATAGTGTAAAACGCATAAAGTAATGAATATTAATCTTTCCAATTTTTGTGCTAAAACATAGTAAAATCATTAGAGTAACCTTGTTTAAATGCCCTGATTGCGACTTTTCGTGTGAAAATAGCTCATACTTGAGAAGTGGAATATATATTTGTTATGTATATAAAGTGTATTTGTAAAAAATAATTCTAAATGAAGCAAACAACCATATAATATCAGGAAACACGAAGATTCTAATAGCATAAGTATATAATAGAGGTTTATGCAAAGTGTTTTTTGTAATAAACTGATAAAATAAGGTATTAATTAATTATCATGAAAGGTACTCACTGTTTATTCCGCCATATTATTATTAAAAATCTAGACCTACGTGCAAGCGTAGATTGTAGTTTCTATTAATTAATAAATACCCTCACTATACAATCAAGAAATGCAGGACTCAGTAAGTGTGCTAACTCTTATATCAAAAAGAGCACGATAATAAAAGAGGATGATAGTGCTGAAACACTCATAGAAACCCAGATAGGTAATTAAGTCAGACGATATAGGAACTATTTTATAAAGAAAACACAGAATATAAGAAGCCACAATACGCAAAGCTCTATATATATAAAGTATTGAGCGACCAGAAAGTAAAATCTTCGATGCGAACATGTTATCGGAATGTTTTATTTGCGGTCGAGTGAGTGAGAAACGATACTCTCTGACATCCCGAACATATGAGCAGATAAGTCCTAAACATCTGCTTTTCATATTACTATATCAGAAGACGGATGTAAAATAAACTCTAGACTAAACAGCATACAAAAAAATAATGTGTGTAAGTGGACTAAAATTCTAATAAATTGATCACCTGATTAAAATTCCTATAGTTACTCAGTATAGCAGAGTTAGAGTTATATAATAGCTGAGTGTTTATGTGTACATAACAGTCTCCATCCACTTATTATTCTCGAGACCACGGTCATATTATTTTGCCCGTCACGAGTTGGTGTGTGTGTAGAACAGCTCTTTTATGAGTGAGCTGAATTCATGTGCCGGTAATTCGGACTTTTCATTTTCGTGACAGAATTCTCATGAATATTGTGATATAAAGATATATTGGTGATAGATATATAGATATTGGGTTTTTACGATATACTACGACGATTTTTTATTTTAATAGGTTTATCTAAATTAGTGCAAGTAATTTTGAGCATTTTTAACAACCTTAGCACCTAACATTAAATTCACCATGGAGAAAGATTATAAGTCTTCCATTCCTCAACATATTTATTTATAGGGCTGACAATGAATTTAAATTTAGCATTTATAGAAAACCCACGAATCTTAATTCATTTGTGCATCTTTTTCCACTCGTGCATCAAGTAAACTCAGTCTTCCCATCTATGTACCTTAAGCAGCGCTTTTCAACCTGAGGTACGCGTACACTAGTGGTACTGGTACGTGAAAATAATATTGGTAATGGCGGAAAGCTAGTAAAGGAAGGAATTTGCCCCGCTCACCATGTTAGCCCGCTACTATAAATAATTGAAATGTGAAATACAAAATCAAAAATAAAAGCCTATGTATATCATTAATTTGACTCTTGATTATTTAGCTATCCCTAAAAACATTACTACCTAACAAAAACAAACTTTTGCGTGAAGGGATTTTATGAGAAAACGGGGTACTAATCAGGGTGGCATTGAGCAACTGTCCGGGGAGCTACCCACCTACCCACCCGGGCTGGGCTTTTTATACAAAAAAAACGCAAAATGAAAGGCGGATTTATAAATCCTCTCGTATTTAGCCCAAATTGAAATTAGAGACCCAAAGTATATTTTATCTTTTATTTTGATTTTTAATAATTTAACCGTGCTATAACTTCACATATTTTCTTTATATAACATTCTCTTATAGGTTGTAAGCAATATAGAGTGCAGTTTGAGTTTACACACGCTTTTATCTTAAATATAATTAGTGATATAACATTTTTAATATTCTCATGTGTAAATATTGTACAATATATATTTGATAATTACATTTAGTTAAATTGCATACATTATAATATTGTATAGAAATAGGATAGTGGATCACTATCTCTTAATAGGTGAAGAAAAACCACTAAACTCAAACGGTTTTTTTGACATAAACACACATAATATAATTTATCTTAAATATAACTAATTAACTTTTAATCTCTCATTCAAATGTTCATATCTGTGTGGCAAACAGCTGATGAGGTTTTTTATGATAAAGATATTTCAAAAGAATTATATATGAGAACTTGTTTAAATGAGTTATATCAGGGAGATCACTCAATTGTGGACTCGCGACTTAGATAAATGTTTATAGAATAGAATCTATCACTCACTGTTGTACGTACTTGCAACAGAATAAGTAAGATTAAATATAATAATATATATCATAGAAGCTATGCAAATAGTCATAATATGACATCATATTATACAGGGTAGAATAAATAATATAAATAATAAAATGAAAATATTAATAATAATATAAGCAAAACATTACATAAATATAATTTATTTAAAAGATAAATATTACTCAGACAAAAAAAAATTGAATAGCCAATTAGGACTTTACACAGAAAAGCTGGTATGTCAAATATATCACATAATAATCAGAATATAAAAGAATATATATTAAGTTTGATATGATTTCTGCACATTTATTGTATCTACTCATTGCTTATACACTTAAGTGTATCATTGCAAATCTAAAAATGAGTTACATTTATTGTTCAATAAATACCACTTTTCATTCCCAAAGGGAAAACCTAACAAACTAAATGTAGTATTGAAATTAAAGGCTTAAATAAGATTCCAGCTCCACCCAAAAAAAAATTTGAAACATAATTCTGTTCCATCGACGTTTCTGATAAACCTGAAAAGAGATACACAATTAATAAAAAATCATTAATCAGGTGATAACAATTAAGGATTATGTTGAATGTAAAACTAAAAAAATATTTGAAAATTTGTTACCTTAGGGGAATAATAGTAGATTCGCAAGACAAGCAAGTAAAAAAAAAAATCAAACCATATTTTGAGATATGTTATAAAAGAACTCTTGTGTCAATCATTGCTCATAAAATTAAATAAATACTTAGGGTTTTAAAAATTCTACAACCTCATAAAAACAAAACATTAATGAGATACACACAATAGTAAAATAAAAGGGCCAACATAATAAAAAGAATAGGATTATTAATTATCCAATTAACCATTAAAATATGACATTAATTCATTTTGTTCTTTGTTTCTAGTTGATAGAATTTCAAAAAACATCTTTATCATTAATTTTGAGTTGGGCTTGAATAAGCAAAACAAAAGAATGAGGAGCGTTAAATATATAATTATGCATCTGAGCTTACTAATTTATTTGTAAGTGCAGTTTATTAAGGAATGTGGAAAGCTTGTATATTCGAAATTCATTTCTATATAACATTGATACATTACTGCACTAAAGTGCAGTCCATTCCCCTCGTGCAGTAGTTATATTTAGAAGCATAATATGGAAGCTTACTTTTCCAGATTAGTAAAACTTTTTATAAGAAATTTATAAATCAAAAATATATAAAAAAAAATATAAAAGATAAAACTAATTAATATATAAAAAGAAAATTCTAAATATTACACAAAAAAAAAATTAAATTATAAAACAAAAAAAATATAAGCCATTCAAGTGTATATCAATAAAAGTTTATGGTGAAATAATAATAGATATAGAAAAAATATATTTTAAAAATCAAAGTGATCTATACTGCCTTTAAATATAAAATAGTAAAAATAAATTAATATAAATAATTTAATAAAAATAATTTAAAAATATTTAAAATTCAAGTTTTAACTAACCATAAAATAAAAATAAATTATTTCATAAAAGAGATAAAATAAATATAATATATAAATAGATATAGTAATATATTTAAATATACTAAGCAAAATTATGAATCTAATAATTTATTTATACATAAAATTAGTATTAATATAATTTATAATAAAATAAATAATAACAATGTTATAAAAAATAGAAATAATATAAAAATAAAATATTACGAAAAATAATAAATTAAAAAAAAAAAATAAATAAATAAAATAAAAAAAATAAAAAAAAAAATACAATAATATAAAAAACAAAAATCCAAAAAAAGATAATAATATTATGAAGAAAAATTTGTAAGCATTCTATTTTATAAATATTTTCTTTGTCAATACAAGGTTGATATCAATATGGACTTTTAACGCTAACACGATTTTGCCACATATAAAAGAGTTTCGGAATTAAAAAAAACTCCACATGCACAGGGCAAATTTAAAAAAAATACTTTTTGCAAAAAATGCAACTTAAGAGTAAACTTAAAAAAAAAAAAAAACATAATAATACTAAATGAATTAGTATTTTATTAAAAATAAATAAGGAAAAAAAATATAATAAATAATTATAGTATATATAAAAATATAATCTATTTATATAATTATAATATATATTTATATTATATATTTATTTTATAATAAATTAATCAATCATTTCAAATTAGTTATAAACTTAAATCCTAAAATAATAAATAAATAAATAAAATAAAATAAAAATATAAATAACATAAACCAAATAATATATAATCAAAAGATAAATAAAATAAAATTGAATTAAAATAATAACAAAATTAAAAATAAATAATTTCTAGCTTAAAAAAATAAAATTAAAAAAAATATAATTCAATACCTAAATAAAAAAAATTATAAAAAAACAACCAAAAACAATGGAATGAACTTATGTAAATAAAATAACGAAAACTTTAAAAAACCATCTACAAGCAAAATAAAAAAACGATATCATACAATTTATATCTCACAAATTACAAAAATTTTCATTGACTCATTTCTTGTCATACTTCTGAAATCTATTTACATATTCTTTCTTTCAAAAGCAATATGCCGTATGAATGAGAATTTTTACTGCTTTGTGCTTACAATACTTTCTTCATACGAAGAATCTTCATTTTTTTCTTTGAAGAACTTTTCTTTGTTGATGTGTTGTTCTTTATCTTTCTG
>JABUQX010034220.1:0-2500 GCA_015478945.1 Trachelipus rathkii
TTTGCCTTTATCCGTAGATAAAATGCTGAAGGATTTAGAGAAACAAGGAAAGAATATACAAAGCTTTAAAACAACTACTTTGTCATTCTGGGATAAGTGCATCGAGTATTTGAATGAGTGGACCGTTTATTTTGAGGAACTAGAAAACTTTAACTGGATGCTTCTTCGCAGCTTAATACTCTGGACAGCAGTTAAAGAAACATTCAAATTTATCCTTGAAAAAATACTCAATTTCTCTATAAATGATAATGATCTCTTCGATGAGGTAAGTTGTTTACAGAACTTTGTGACAATAGAAAAAATTAGGAATGGAATGATCGTGAATTTGAGGTTGACAGTAGATGGATTGAAATATTTGTACATTTCAGAAGTCAGAATATTCCATTTACAAATATTCTAAAAATGCTAGAATTTTTTTTATGTCTACCTGGATCAAATGCACCCACAGAAAGGGAATTCTCAATGATGAAAAACTATTGGACAGAAGACAAAAGCAGGTTAAATATAGATACTTTAAAGGCTGCACTATTAACTACTTGCCCTGCAATTATGAGATGGATTGCTTGCAATTTTCAGAGTACCTAAGTTCAACAAACTTAGAAGATCTATTCCAGTGACAAGTACAATTCTGGTTCAAATTAAGTAAGTAAATATTGATTTATTAGACTTATAAAGAGTTATTTCTTATTTACTACTATATTTGATTAAATTATTTTGGGTTATAATATATATATAATATATGATTGCCTATAGGCTATACTGTATAATTTATAAAGTATAGCCTGGCATGAAGATGATTGTCCTGCATTAGGTTGAAAAAAAACTGGCCAGCCTATTTATATACCCATAATCACATAAGCACCCTGATATATATATATATATATATATATATATATATATATATATATATATATATATATATATATATATATATATATATATATATATATATATAATATATATATCAGTAACATTTCGTGTATAAGGCGATGGAGCCGTCGCTCCTCCTCGCTAATTAAACATAAATTCTGATTATAACACTTAATTAAAAGATCATGTTTTTTAATAAATAATTGAATGGAAATTTTAAAAACTCTTGTAATACAGGCAGAAAAGAAAATTTCTGATATAATAAGAATATATTCGAATAAACGTAACTTTTCTCAGTTATGCGTAGTTTTTGAAATTCTATTTATATAAGAATATGAGTTGGCGAGCGAAATCATTCATCGCTCCTAATAATAGTTATGTGAAAATTATACGTCTGGCAGCGATATAGAAGAGATTATAAAATACTTACTTTGGAGCGATTCTTAAGATCGCCTTACTCAGCGTGGAGTTGTCGTACACTGATTATTATTATCAAGACTAAAAGTAGTATTATTGTTATTATTATTATATATATATATATATATATATATATATATATATATATATATATATATATATATATATATATATATATATATATATATATATATTTAATGTGACAATTTTTACATTTTTTTCATAGTAGCGACACATCGAATCCCATAATAATTTATTTTTATATCAGTTAATGTGCACTGTTTTCCAGTGAGTCTGTGTTTGTGTTTTCAATTGTTTTATATATTTTTTAGTATTATAATTTCAAAATGAACAATGTATTAAATAATGTTTTCAAAATTTCTCTTTAAGAAAAATTAAAAATAAAATAACTTGGTAGGCCTATACCAAATTTAAAATTGACTCAGATATTATACAAGAACAGGAAACCGACTGAACAAATAAATTTAACATTAGTTTATATAAGAGACACAAATGGCTCTTCGGCTCCTCAGAGAAATGCTCTATTTTGCTTCCCATGTTTGCTATTTGAAGGAGATGATTCTTGGGCTAGAGGTGGAGTGACTGATTTGTATCTATCAATCAAAATAAAGTAAACATGAAGCTTCTAAGTCATATAAGCAAAGAGTCTAACTTAGCAGTATTAGGAAAAGTAAATATAAAAGAAAATATTGATTCTCCTTACAAACAAGCGATTGAATGCCACAATTAGCAAGTTACTAAAAATAAATACATTTTACTAAGAATTATTAAAGCCATCAAATTTTCTACAAATCTTGAAATCCCCTTAAGGGGTGATGACGAAAGTTCTGATTCTATGAATCCTGGTGTTTTAAAATCATTAATAGAATACAGTGCTGAATTAGATCCAACTTTAAGATATCACTTAAAAAGTTCTAACGTTTTCAAAGGAACTTCAATGACTATACAAAATGATTTACTTTCTTGCTCTTGGGAAATATGTAGGATGCACATATTAAAAGAGATTTCACAAGCTAGCTTTATAGGCATAATCGCAGATGAAACCTCTGATATATCAAGCGAATTTCAATTAGCTCTCATTTTCGTGCTATGAATATGACGGGAATATAAAAGAAAGATTTTGGGGACTTTTTAACTCTCACAGCGAAGAATCAATAGCTAGCGTTATTTCTGATCAATTAAAATCCATTTT
>JABUQX010034220.1:7500-52253 GCA_015478945.1 Trachelipus rathkii
GCAAATAAACTATACCTGCATATATAAATCTAAATACAAGAATTTTTCTTATTTTATTATAAAATTATTTTATATTATTTTTATTCTTTATTTATTCTTCATTATTATCAATATTATATTATAAATCATAAATTTTTCATATATATATATATATATATATATATATATATATATATATATATATATATATATATATATATATATATATATATATATATATATATATATATATATATATATATATATATATATATATATATTGAAAAAAACACGGATATATATATATATACAGATATATATATATATATATCAGGAAACCCCTGGAAAGAATTTAATCCAGTAAAAAAAATAAATAAAAAAATAAATAAATAAAAGCGAAAGCTAAATAAAAACTTTATATACTTATGTTAATCGTTTCGAGTTTTTATTAGCCTGGTTGGTGTCTCCCGAGTAAGTCAATAAAAATAAAATAAAAGGTTTCTACTATTCGGTGAGTATTAAGATCGTTCCTCATCATAACATCTAAATTGACTATATTTGCAACACTGAGAATTTGGCTATATAAGAAGTCCTATTGTGAATATGAATAATCCGACTGTTTCATTATTAAGAGGAGTAAAAACGAAGAGGAAGGTAGAGAAGAACAAGATTATTCAGAGAAAGTAAAGAAAAACCATAAATTGAAGTTTACCCGCAAGATCTTTCAGACAGAACAGCTGCCTTTGACCGTTACGCTCCACTGCCTAATATTTTTATCAAAGTTGCCCACCCGATCATCCGATCAGAAGGATATCCGAACAGAGTGATGTAACATCGCATCCAGGATTGGAATCCTTCAGGAAAGAGTGAACTCCATCAACATCGTGACTTGGTGAGTGTTATTCTTAAATTTGTTTTGTGGTAGGAACTAAAACCTATCACAATATATATATATATATATATATATATATATATATATATATATATATATATACATATATATATATATATATATATATATATATATATATATATATATATATATATATATATATATATATATATATATAAATATATATATATATATATATAATATGTCGCACCCTAAAAAGTTACTACAGTCGCCACTGATATATATATATATATATATATATATATATATATATATATATATATATATATATATATATATATATATATATATATATATATATATATATATATAATATATATATATATTATATATATATATATATATATATATATATATATATATATATATATATATATATATATATATATATATATATATATATATATACAAAAATTTAAAATCACAATAATTTGCCTACTACACCAAATAGACCTATACAACAACAATGGTCTAGAGGTGATAAACAACTTAAATGTATTTATTGTAGACAAACAGGCCATGACATTCGAAAATGTAAAGCCCGTCCTTATTGTCGTTTTTACGGAAAGTGGGGACATTTACAATCTGAATGCTATGTACAACAGAACAAATGTCTTCACTGTGAAGAAAAAGGACATATAATCAATAACTGTCTCCAAAGAAAACAGAAAGTACCATCATATGAGGGATGTCCTATTTGTAATGGAAACCATATTGGAATGGAATGTCTACAATGGATATCTAAAAACACATCCAAAGCTCAGGAAAATGTAAAAAGTTCCTCACTATATGATACATCTCTAGAATCGTCTCAATTACACTTATCCAATGAAGGAGGGAAAACCCCACCTAAAAATGATAATGTGGTGTTGAATGAATTCAACAACACACAGGAAGTTAACAAAGTAGCTTTCAAAGAATTAGATATCTCTCCAACTAATAACACTAATATTGATCTGCCTTTACCTACTACTACAAATACTAATAATACTAACCCAGAAACTAGGAGCAGTGATACTTTGAAAAGCTCAAAGGTCCAATGTGATTCTCCAATCTCTATGATCCAAAATGATCCTTCAAACTCTATAAAAATTCATTACAAATGGTCTACAAACAAATTTATCAAATGCTTCTTCTATTTCTTTGAAGCCTTCTGTTTCGTCCAATACAAACCTATTAACGAATTCTCTTAACATTACTTGTAATCCTATACAAGTTAATAAACCTATTACACAGGCCTGCATTTGAAAAAAAAAATTCTGTTCCTGGGGTTTTCTGAAGTGATTCCTAATGAAATTGTCCTCCTAAATTGAAATATGACATTCATTTTGCTCAATCAGGTCTGGTTTTTGAGATACAGCGCACTACTTCTTTTAGAAATTGGGTAATTTTAAGAAAAATTCGTTATTTATATCAAAGTTATTTAATAAATTACAATTACTTGTAAACTAGGAAAAAAATAAATACCGACTCAATTTGACTTTCCTTTAATTAATTTTAAACTTACAGACTACTTATGAGCCTACCCAAGACATGCAAGAAACTATTTTCCAAGAAATGAAGTCCTTGATGATTTCCGTTTGTGAAGCGATGTTGGTTCATCGCGTTTAAGACACCAGCAATAGTCAGCTAACATGTTGATGTCTCAGCATCCTTGATATCTTGTTTCCACTGTCTTTATGTCTTGGTGAAATCTTTCACCTTGTTCCTCGCTGTAATCTCCACAGTTTGTGGGAAAATAGTCAAGATGTGAATGGAGAAAATGCATTTTTATTGACATGCGAGCTCCCATTTTTTCGAAGCTTTTCATAAGCTCATTTACATATGAGATATATTCTGAGCTTCTTTTATTTCCCAGAAAACCGTCAATTACTTTACTAAACGATCGCCATGCATCTTGTTCACTGGCTTCCATATTGGTGTAAAAATGCTTGTCCTTTAACAGAGTTCTAATTTGGGGACCGTCAAATATGCCTGCATGGAGCTTTGCATCACTGATGTGTGGGAATTTTTGCAGTAGATACTTAAAAGCTTGGCCTTCTTTATTCAGTGCTTTGACAAAGTTCTTCATCAGGCCAAGCTTTATATGAAGAGGAGGCAGTAAAACATTTTTGGGGGGACTAGAGGTTCAGCTACCACATTGGCAGCCAATTTGGAATGTCTCTCGAGCTGGCCAGTTTTTTTGCTTATAGTGAGACTATCAGCACGGCTATCCCATAGACACATGAAGCAATGATATTTTGTGTAGCCTCCTTGCATCCCAAGAAGAAGGCACACAACCTGAAAGAAAGGATTAATTCTTAAATACATTAAATGTGGTAGAATTAAGAGTGAAAACTGTCTTTATGCTTGCATATTGATGTACATGGTTTCTAGGAATTATATATTTTTCATAGGTAATTTTTTTAAAAATGAAGATTTATAAAGACCAAGAAGAAACTGGGAAATATATCTTACCTTGAGATCACCACATAGTAACCAGTTGTGGTTAGATACATGATTGTATTAATCAATACTTCCATATTTTGTAGCTTTCTGTTAGCTGAACTGAATGGGCAATAGATACGGATGCGATTCTATCGCAGAAGGTTGGATCCGGGTAACACATGATAATGAAATCAACAGAGGCCTCCATTCACTTGGATTTGGTAAGGAACGCCAAGTGCCTCAATAAAACCTTTACATCATTGCAATACCAAATAGCTGCAAGCAACTGCAAAGAACTTCGAAACTCTTTGTCTCTATTTCTGAACCAAAGTATGTAGTTTCTTGAGAGAGGAGGTTGTTCTCACTAAGGCGGGATGCAAGAAGTTGTGCGTTCTCTTTAGAAAGACCAAGATCTCTAGTCAAGTCATTCAATTTACTTTGAGTGAGTGGCCTTGGGTAGAGAGGAACATCAGGGTAGACTACAGGTGTGCTTGTTCTTCTAATTGATACCTGAAAAAAGGTTTCGCCTACTTAATTTACATAATATTAATTCACTCGACCCTCGTTTCGACACTTTTATACACAATTTTCATACCAGGAAAATTTACACATTTCAAATACAATCAATTTTTATATGAATTTAAGGTATATATATATATATATATATATATATATATATATATATATATAATAACTATATATATATATATATATATATATATATATATATATATATATATATATATATATATATATATATATATATATATATATGTATGAGTATATATATATATATATATATATATATATACAGATTTAACCACAATTTCTCTACCAGAGATAATACACTATTTTTATACACAATTACAATTTCAGTAGGCTACAAAGATTTTTATAAACCTTTCTAGTCATTGATATATTATTAAAGTAATTATCTCACCTTTGAGATTGGTCATACAAAATAGCAGTCTGTAATATGGTCCTTGCCTTCTCTCCACACCATAGGTACACCAAATGAGAAACAGTTCGTTTTGCCCTCACTCCAGCGCCTTAAGGCTATGATACAGGCTTTGAAGCACATATGTGGAGCAGAGGTTTTGTCTTGATCTCCTAGCTTTATTCCAAAATATGCATTGTTAAGGAACTTTACTAACGGCGTTATAGTGCATTGCTGGTCACTAAAAGTTACTTTGCCACACACATAAAATCTATCAGGACTGTTTTTACACTTTCTATTCATTTTTATGAAATATTAGGAGTTTTGCTAATATATCTGCATGCAAAAAAATTCACAAAGATAAATAAAGCTTTAGAAATACACTTTAAACACTGTTCCTAGATGAGAACAGTCATGGATTAAAGTAAGAACACTTAGTTGGAGAGTGAGCAAGCAACACACAACCACTTGCGCCTACGGTCAGCTAGAGACTGAGCTCTCTAATGCCATCAAGGGAGCTCGGTCTGTATCTTAAAAACTAGACCTGATTGAGCAATATGAATGCTTGATTTGGATTTAGGAGACAAATTTCATTAACAACAACCTATAAAACCCCCAGGAACATTTTGGTCGCAGGCCTGTGTTATTGATCTTTCTCTTCTAACGATACAAAATACCAATAACACTAATGTAAATACTATGAACCGTTATTTTCCTATGATCCAACATGATCCTCCAACTTCTATGATCCAACGTGATCCTCCAAACTCTACAAAAATCCTTATGGATTCTCCAAACTCTATAAATGATATTCAATCAAGCTGTTCAATTTCTCCTTCTATTTCCTCTTCAAAGTATTCTATTTCCTCCAATGCGAATCACATAACAAATT
This sequence comes from Trachelipus rathkii, assembly GCA_015478945.1. Taxonomy (NCBI): domain Eukaryota; kingdom Metazoa; phylum Arthropoda; class Malacostraca; order Isopoda; family Trachelipodidae; genus Trachelipus; species Trachelipus rathkii. The sequence goes on from JABUQX010034220.1 coordinate 12,649, forward strand.
CTCTTAACAATTCCTGTATTTCTCTACAACCTAACAGTACTAATACTACTCTTCAAACTCTTCCAAGTTCCCCAAATTCTACACTTCATCCAAATCTTTCAATTAAAAATGTTGATGAAGCACTTCCAGGAAAAACCCAGGACAAACCTGATAACCTGAAATCTGATTCCCTGAATTTGACATGGGAATACTTTATCCATTAAACAGTAAGAAAAACGGTTATGTATTTGAACTTCCAGACGGATTTAAGGGTACAATATTAACAGACCCATTCTCTTCTTTAATCGAAGGTTTGACTATGTGTACATATGAGGAGATTGATCCCATTCCGTTGCAACATAGATTATAGACTGAGTTGATAGACAACCGAACTAAATATAACTTGCCTACTGAGGGTGAGATTGGAGTTCAAGTTTTGGAACTATTGAACCAAATCAAAAATGCAAAGAAAATGCCACCACTGCTCCTGTTACAAGTGTTTGTGGATCTTTATCCTGAAAAGAATATCTTACTATATTACGACAAGAACAATATATTTTGTTATGGAACTTCGGAGGGTAAGGATGTGCATTGTTTGTCTTGCCCGAGTATATATAGTTCTATAAGTTACACTTATTTGAAGCCAGTTGGGGGTAAACTCCCAGCGGATGCTAGAGAATTTTTGGAGAAGGAGAAAGAGAAGAGGAGTGTAGGTCTGTCCTCCGAAGGTGTAAAGAGGGAGTTAAAAATATATGGGCAAATAACGACGGATATGTGAAAAAGATATACAGCTCCATAATCGTTATGAAAACCACGTAAATATATTTAATGTTAGAATTCGTCTAGTTGTTTATGTGAAAAGCTCACATAAATATAAATTCTATGATTAGTTAATTTCATTTTATTTCACTAATATCACTAACCTTGTAACATTGGTGATGGTTGAAGTTTTAACATCCAGCAAAAAGTCATATTTCCCCCCCTGGCCACAAATTTCTTCCGTCATGTTATGATGATATATATATATTGTAGAGAAAAATCTCTACCTGTTTTTCGTTTCTTTTTCTAGATTCTAGGATTTTAATATGAAGCACAGATTTGATGCTCACAACTCTTACTCTATTCGAACTTTTATCTACTTTCTATATTGAGGCTTTGTTGCAAAGTAAGTGCCGCTAATATATTTTATTAGACAAGTTCTTATTACCTATAAATGAAAATAGGAATTAATGAGGAATTATTTTTTATAGTCTCATCTTCATTCATTTCATTTCTACTCCAACTGAGAACAATTGAGCACAGGTGTAATTGATAGATAACTATATTTCCAAGTGTCCTCCGGATATATCTGGAGGTACGTTTCCAATAAATTTTTAATATTTAAATAACAACCTTTAATGCAATAAATACAATAAATTCATAATAAAGTCATATTATTTAGTTAGTTTTTCTTTTTGTTTATAGAAACGGGGTAAGGACCCCTTCATAGATAGAAGAGCAGGGTACGGACCCCTTTATAAATAGAAGAACGGGGCCAGGACCCTTTGCCAGAAAAGTAGCCTTTACAGAAAAACAGATTATAGACTTCTTGTGAAAGAAATTAATCTTTAGAACGAAACTTTTATAATTCTATGTCCGATATATATGGAAAAAACATTATATAAATATAAAACAATACAATATACATTAAACGTGTACACGTACATAACGAATTGTGTGAATAATATGCAATATACTAAGTGTAAGAAATTATTTGTTAGTGTATTAAAATAGTTGATTACTGTGCGTTCGTCAATAACCGCTAATTATAACTTTAAGAAAAGTGATATTCGCTAAACTCTAATTCTTCAATAACCGCTAATTATAACTTTAAGAAAAGTGATATTCGCTAAACTCTAATTCTATTAAATATTTTAAAACAATGGTGTTGTAAAAAAGTTAAAGATATTGTAAATGTCATGACATGCGAGAAATAGCATCGAACTAATTATTCTGCGTACAAAAACCGTTATTTCTAAAACATTCAATAAAAAGCTATTTTATAAATCAAATAGATAAAACAATTTATGTTTGATGTTAGTCTTTATTCTTAGATTTAAGATTTAATATACATTTTGTGTATGAGTGTCAATGGTATGTCGGTAAGGTGGTATGATATATATATATATATATATATATATATATATATATATATATATATATATATATATATATATATATATATATATATATATATATATATATATATATATATATATATATATATATATATATATATATATATATATATATATATATATATATATATATATATATATATATATATATATATATATATTTATTTCTATATATATATATATAAATATCTTTTTCTTATGATTCTCAGTCTGAACCTAGAGCCAATACTGGAGTAGCTATATATTAAAATATATTATATCTTATATGATCATCAGTGTCATTTTTATTTGTTATTTATTTATTAGACATTAATTACCAAGTTGGCTCGAGGGAACATATAATATCGAATCTTATTATTTCCAGAATTCCTTGAGACGTATTTAATTATTTAATGTTTTGAATTCTTTAATGATCCTTAGTAAATTTCTGTTCTGAACTATTAATGTTCACTTAATAATTCATGAAATATTCTGTATGTGAAATTGCTTTCTAAAGCATTGAAATATTTGACTGTCTTGACGTTCTGAAAGATACTGCACAAGTTGGATACTTCATCAGTGCAGGTGGGAGTTTAATTAAATCATCTTATTAACTTCCATGAATCTTAACTTGATGTAATAATAATAATGTTGTCTCAACGATGTCATCACTCCAGTAATAATTCTATAATATAACAATATATTTACAGACTTTCATGCAATGTAAATATTCGAAATCCATCTGAAGTCACAAACAGGATTATTTGGAAGAAGAGTTTGAGCCCCTTGTAGAAATTTTTATTAACATAAAAAAGGGTAAGGAATTAGGATGTTAAGATTGTTAAAGTAATTTAAGTTATTTAGGTTAAAGATGGATAGATTATTAATTCTGTAAATCATTTATTTATTAGGGTTTCAGAACTTGGTTTCAGAACTTGGTTTTCAGAACTTGGTTTTTCAAAACTTGGTTTTGGGCTTGGATTTGATCTTTGGCTTTTGATCCTGGATAGAATTCTGGACGTGTTTTTTGATCCTTTGAGTTAAATTCCTGAAACTTGACCTGTTCTTTGAGTTCTGTTTTTCTACTTATATTGGGAATTGGAAACTTATTTAATTCATTTATATAGTCATAGACATCTTTAAAAAGAAGAAACCTTATTATAAAAGATAAATAGAACTTGTTTAATTATACTTAAATAATATCCACACTTTCACGACTTTCATGTTCATTGTTTGGTTATTTCTTAGTTCGCTGCGCAAACCAGTTTTAGTTTAATTCTTCGACATTCAGTCGGTAAATGTATATAATTTGTTTTTCTAAAATTGCTTAATTGCTTATTTTTATATAATTTGTTTTGTTCAAATTGCTTAACTGCTTATTCTTAAAATAATTTGTTTGCTCAAATTGCTTATTCGCTTATTTTATTAAACCTATACTACTTTCCTGATCTTTCTTTGAACCGTTTCATCTATCTACAATACCTGGATTTATAAATTGATAAATAATTGCGAGAGTGTTAATGAGTTAAAGTACAACTACATCGGCGTCACCGAGAATAACTCACCCCCAAGTTTACGTGGTTGCCCGCGCTAATACTTGGGTTCAGCGACACTACCTCCCGGTAGGAAAAGTCGCCTCTACCATCAGTTATTCGGAAGAACAAAGACCAGAGCTACGCTACTTCAAGCGAGACTACCAACTCAGATACTATTTTTGACGCTTTGAAGGTATTTATCTAAGATAGTGAAGTGGATTTTTATTTAAATTTAAAGTTATTTTTTCATTGTTCTCTCTTTTTCTTAAGACTCAAATTTCTGGGAAGTGACGCTTTTCTGTGAATGATCACTTATTATACCGCTGCTATATATATATATATATATATATATATATATATATATATATATATATACATATATATATATATATATATATATATATATATATATATATATATATATATATATATATATATATATATATATATATATATATATTATAGAGATTTTATTGGGAGTTTTTGTTGTTTTGGGAATGTCTTTTACAGTGTATGTCTATTCTCTTTTAGCAATGAATCTTATCCTAAAGACACCTTGTAAATATTCCCAATTGTATCTTGAACGCTGTGCATTGGTTTTGAGGCCACAAACTATCACCAACATTGATTGTCTTACCCTTCAATAATACTGGTAAACTATAAATTTTATGATCTACAACACTTATTATTGCAACAATAAAACGAAATTGATGGATGACAAAGAGAAAGGTCGTATTTTTCTTTATTACATTATTATATTCATTATTTTAGGCTGGAATTGTTGTTGTACTGGTGTGTATAGGTTGACCGTCTTGGATCACCCTTTTCCTGATCAGTGAATTAAAAACCTTAACGACTATTGTTAAGGTAGGGTAGTATTTTATGTAGTCATTTAGTAATGTAATTATTTATTTCTTCAAAAAGTACCACTCTTTAATAATCTTATTTTTTAAGCATGAATACTTTATTTTTTATTTAATAATTTGAACATAACACTAAATACATTAAGTACACTTATGTTAGTTTAGTTTAATCTTTCATATTTGTATATACAGGTTTCAGGTTGGGGACATTATTCCACTTACCAGTAGGAGAACCTGTATTAATTTTGGGCTGGGGACCTCTTCCAAATTACACGTCACAAGAATCCTCAAAGAAAACTGTGTTAAATTTTTTACTGGGAACCCTTTTCCTGTGTACAATTCAGGAAACCCATTTGTGCAATAACTTTTCTAAATATTCAGCCAGAATACAACTACTTAATTATTATTGACGTTAAATTTTTTTTGATTTAGAAAGATATATTGGAACTTCTATAAACTATATCTTACGATACTGTTTATTTTTTAAACAGGCTATAAGAGTATACCCTATATAGGAACAATTTACCTGTATTGAACTATATTAAGTGTTATTACTGACAATATTTCTAAAACCTGTTAAGAGGGTTAATGAAACTTACTACTTTGAAACCAAAAACATTGTTGTGAACTTGTGCCTATATTCATGTGTGTGTTGACAAGTGTCAAAAACCTTTAAACTCAGTGTTTTTTTAAAAGGAAAACAAAATGTAGACTAAATTATTATATATATACGTTTCCTTGGAAATCTCACATGTGTATATGCATTGTGTGTTTTTTTTATGATTAATTTTGTTAATGTTAATTTTTCTAGTTTTAAGTGGGGTTACCATTCACAATTGGTGCCAATTGATTAAGATAATTGGGATAAGACAATATAGGTTGTCTACCTTTTATTTTGGGTGGAGGACCCAGCACTGGTATGTAAATGACAATTTCCCATATATATATATATATATATATATATATATATATATATATATATATATATATATATATATATATATATATATATATATATATATATATATATATATATATATATATTATGTATATATATATGTATTTTTTTAAGTTATTATTGCATTATTATTACTCCTTATCATATGTATGTGATTGTACCTTGATTAATTATAATTTATAAACGAAACAAGATCCTTTTATACACCTACCAGTTACCATTTTTTTACATGGTTTGCATGAGGATACCCTGTTTTTTTTACACTGGGGTCTTGAGGACATCACTGAAGAGGTTTGTTTAGCCTCTATAGTTTTACTTACTGTTAATGATAGAACTATTATACCCTCTCTCTTTTTTATTATTAGATCATAATTTATACACTTATTAACCCCTTTCTTGGTTGTTTGTGGATCATTGGGATCTTCAACTATCTGTAAAATATCTTAAGGTGTGGTCAAACAATTACCTTTGGTGATTAGGAACTGAACTTGTACCATTACTAATTTTCTGCTATTACTAAATTCACTAACCTTCTCCTTCTTGCATGCATCTGTATCTATAGTTTCCTCTTTCTCTCTGTTCTGATTCTCTTGGGGTCATTGCCTGAGTAGTGGTGGAGGCCTGGTTCAGGTGAATTGGAACTTGCATGGCAAGTGCATGTGCCTTAATATTTTGAGAGACATTGGTTTGTTTTACCTGTGTATTGTTTGAAATCAATCGAAACAAAGAGGGTTGTCCTGTGAATTTAAAATTTAAAAGAAATAATAGGGAGATGACCTAAATAAATTAAAATAAAGGTAATAATTCATCACCGCTGGTTAATATACCCATTCTCCTGAGCACCTTTATATTTTTCTAATAAGCTTAATTTTCTTTTATTTTCATGTAATTGCTTGCTTGGGAGATCGTGATTGCATCTTGTTCAGCTTGTCGCATGTTCTGTTTTGTCTGATCTTTGCAATGGTCGAAGATAACTATCGCTTTTTCTTGACGGAAGGAATGAGGTGGCTGATCGAAAGGTGAGTTTTAGCAACTACAAATTTTTTTTTTTTGTACGATTAGGCTTTTATTAACTATAAATACGCTTGACTGTGCAAACTACGTTTCTCTTTTGGTCATCATTGTCAAAATCTATAACTCTCATCAGTCCATGATCATCTTATTGACAACACAACATTACTCTAAAATTTCCACCCTTATATTGGTAGCAGAGCGTAGTTGCTGATAATGCTGCTCGTGAGACTACCTCTTCCTTTCTATTTTGGTTTGTCGTTGTTTTTGTTTGTTGTTGTTTTTTTGGAATAATGGACGGAGAAAATTTAACAGGTGACGGAACACTCCCCGATACCAAAGAAGGGGAGAATGTCATCATTTTACCAAATTTAGAACAAGATCTTAACGCTCTTAGAACGGAGCTAAATGGAGATATTGATCCCACTTCTCAGGTGCTACACACAAGTGAAGGGGGAATACAACATGTACTTCCGCAAGTTTCCATCCCGGAAAATGGATTAACTAGAGAGCAGTTAGCTCAGCAATATTCTCTATCTAATGATCTGAAAGATCGGATGGGTAGACTAACAAGAATACCTGATTCTCAATTTATTGCACAGGGAGATACCCAGCATCAGAGACAATCGCCTTCCACTCTGGTTTCTCAAGGCCAGTCTACTCAGCCATCTTCAGCAGAACTACTTCCATTCCCAATTTCAGACAGAGATTGGTTAAAAGCTATATATCATCAGAATCAAGAAATGATAATGGCCTTGACTAAAGTGGTTTTATTACTGGAGAAGAATACTCCTAATTCTAACAGAATGATTCCTGTGGGTAAATACTCATTGGAGAACGGAGAACCATTTCCACAATTTTTACAAAGATTCGAGGAATATGCCTCAATAACCTACCCCAGAGCAACAGCTGAGGGGTGGCGAACACACCTAGGAATGTGTCTGGAAGGTGATATTAAGAAGGTGTATGAAGTATTAATGAAAAATAATGCGGGTTATACAATAATTAAAGCCCAACTAAACGAATGGTTTGCTGAATATTTAAGAAAGAAGGTGAAGACTCACCTAAAGAATTTTAATGAGGCAAAAATCCTCCCTCATGAAACCATACCTCTCTATGCATTGAGATTACAAGGTTTAGCAGAAATGGCTTTTCCTGGAACTGATGTCAAAAATATAAAGATGGTCAGAGAAAAATTGGTCGGCAGCTTGCCCATTGATATACAAGAAAAAGTGAATGCTTCTGCAGTGGTGTGCGAAATTGCTATGAAAGGAGTTCCACTAAATTGGGACGGATTAGTGAGACTTATAACCCAGCACTATAAAGGTCACGAACCTAGTGAGGAACAACCTATATATTTGTACCAACACCACAAAGTGCTGAGAATTTGCCTTCGTCTCCGGAGGTGATTGATCTCACGGCAATGCATCCATTTCCATTAACAGGTGTAAACCCTCCAATTATGACACAAGAATATTACTCTCAAAGAGGTATGACCCAACAACCACAGTCAAATTTGGGTTCTGAACAGTATGGACAGCAGATGTACTATGGTCAAACACCAGTTTATTATGGAAACACTTATCAGTGTAACCCGAGCCCTAATATAACACGTTCATACTCTACCCCAACATTTGCTCAGGTTGCCGCACAACCACCTATACCTCCCACAATTATTAATGAGTTTCCAAGGCCTAGTGCTCCTCCTGTTTCTCCGAGAAATAATCGTACTTTCTATGCCTCTAAACGGGGCCCACCATCTCCTAAACAAAGACGGCAAATGCCACAACAAGTAAATTCCACTGTACAGCAGAGACCATCACCTGCGCCTCCACAGTACCAAACGCAACAACCTTGGTGGGCAGGAAGTGATCTCTCTTGCAAATATTGTAAGCAGCGTGGACACCTTGTTAAAGATTGTCCATCACGACCGTATTGTCACTTTTGCGGAAAAAGAGGGCACATCTTTGATGAGTGCTACCTACGCATGAATAAATGTATTAGATGTGATGAAAATGGACATGTTGTTCAGAACTGTCCACAAACCAGGCAAAAACAGCAGCAATGTGATTCTACTCCACGATGTCCCTTCTGTCAAGGGGATCATCTGGGAATGAATTGCCCGCAAAAGATACCGTATTCAAAAAACTAATTAGCTCTGTGGGGAGTGGCCCACCTGCAGAGCCGCAGCTGCTGTCTCAAGAAACTCCAAAACCTCAAAGAGATAAAAAACGACATCCAATGAATGTGGGGTCACCGTCATTACTCTTATCCACTGAAACTGACAATTCAGAAATAATCCCTGAATTATTGCAAGTAAATGTCCCTGCCCTTGATTATGGGATAGATTTTATAGACGATTCTCCAAAAGTACTAAAAGATTCACATGTAAATTCAGGTTTTACAACTAGTAAAACGAATAACCCGAATGTTGCTGTTTCGGTCAATACCGACCCTTCTTTATCTTCTCAAGTTTTACCCCAGCATGGGTCTCTAGGAACCTCAGTCAGCATTGACTCTCCTTTGTCGCAAAATACACTCCAATTGGAGTCTCCAATAATAAACAAAACTCCAATAATAAGCGGCCCAAAAGGCCCATTTCTTCAGCTTAGGATTACTCAATCCCTTCTGGAAGAAGCCTTGGTGATAGGCGTTATAATTGATAATTCTTCTCCAACGGAACTGTTGGAAGCTTTGATTTATACTGGAGCATCTGTCAGTATTACCACCAATCGAATATATAAATTATTAGATCCTTCTATATATCCTTTGAAATCTACTATATATACAGGTCTTTGTGGCATCGGTGACGTCGTTTTTGAAGTCATTGGTGCAGTTACTCTATCTCTACATCTTTCTAACAGCTACTGTACAAAGGCCAGAGATTTTGTCGTTGTGTCGGATGAAGTTGTTTCCTATGGTTTAGTCATTGGTTATGAACTTTTGCGTACTGAAAACATATTACCTGATCTAGCTAATAAAGAATTGATTACACGACATAAGGATAGTCTTTTGGTCATAGCAAAAGATATACAGACCAAAAATGGTCAAGAACATGCAGCCAAATTGGCCAAAGGGGTAAACATACCTTCAAATAATTGGATTGAGGGGTCGCTTTCACAAGAAAGTTGGTTTCCGGAACCCTCTCATCCTACTCTTTTGTTGTTCACACCTAGTGAACAGAATCATTGTTTCATGGACTATGCTGTTACTCCATATTCACCTAATACTCCAATTAAGTTACCCTGTTACAATCTAACTAATAATAATATTAAAATTAAACAAGGATATACCTTGGGTACATTTTCTATACTTACTATAAACCCCAATCATACAATTCCTACACATATAGTTGAACTAACACAGAAATTACAAAATACATATAAAGAATGGACACCCGCAAACCTTTACGAGGCTTTTGACCTGGATTCCACCGATCTCACCCAAGAACAAAAAGACCAACTTATTCAGTTACTTCTTAAATATCCGTCAGCACTGAGTCTGGGAGATGCAGATGTAGGATGCACTTCCATCTTAAAGCATTCTATAGAAACAATAATTGACGATCCAGTGTGTGAACCGGTTAGAAGACTGCAGGGTCCAATTCTGTACGAGGTCGAAGAAGTATGTAGAAAACTGGAAGCTGATGGCATCATTCGACAATCCTTCTCCCCTTACTCAGCACCAGTTGTTCCCATTAGAAAACCCGATGGGACCATGCGCCTATGCATCGACTACAGAAAACTAAATTCCCTTACAAAAGGAGATTCTTTCCCTATACCCAATTTAATAGATACACTATTTAGTCTTCAAGGTAAACAATATTTTTCAACAATCGACCTAATAAAAGGTTATTATCAAATAGAAATGGAGGAAGACAGCGTAGAAAAGACCGCGTTTTCTACACCATTATCCCATTGGGAATTCTTAAGAATGCCCTTTGGCGTGAAAAATGGACCAGCCACCTTCCAAAGAGCCATGAATCTTGCACTAAGTCACATCTCTTGGACGGAAGTTATGGTCTATCTTGATGACATACTAATAGTTAGTGACACTTTTGAACAACATTTATCCATCTTAGAAGAAGTCCTTGTAGCATTCATGGTGAACGGATTTAAGTTAAAACCATCAAAAACTTATTTACTCAGAAGAAAGGTGAAATTTTTGGGACATATAATTTCAAATGAGGGTATGATCCCCTTAGAAAGAAACTTACAGGGAATAAGAGACTTCCCAATACCAAAAATGGTCCGGCAAGTAAGACAATTTATGGGGTTAGTCAATTTCTACCGCCGACACATCCCTAATTGTTCGGTGATAGCACAACCTTTGTGAATTATTAAAAAGTAAAAGTAATGTCAATTGGACTGAACAGTGCCAGCAGGCCTTTGATACATTGAAACAACTTTTGACTACACCACCTTTACTAGTATATCCAGATCGCTCAGCTAATGCAGAACCACTTTTATTATATACTGATGCATCTGGAGTAGGTGCTGGAGCCTGCCTTAGCCAGGTACAAGAAAATGAAGAAAAATCAATTGCCTTCATTTCTACCATCTTTTCAAAAGCACAACGCAAATACAGTACTACAGAAAGGGAAGTAGCCGCCATACGGTGGGCTATAAGATCTCTAAAACCCTTTCTCTATAAAATCAAAGTAATAATATTTACAGACCATCAACCTATTTTGTTCCTTCAGAACATGCCCTTAGTAAACCCCAGAGTCGCCAGGACTTTAGAAGAATTAAATGACCTGGATTATGAGTTATGTTATTTGCCAGGCAAGGAAAATATTATTGCAGACATTCTGTCCAGGTCCCATTATGAACTAAAATTGGAAGCCATGGAAAATAGTTATCTTCCGGAAATCCCAGATGGATTTAAAGAAATTTTAATGCCTGGTGGAGATTCACTGTTCCAGTGTTTTTCTCACTATGAGTATGACAATATAGACCAACATTTGGAATTAAGAGTCGAAATAGTGGATGAATTGATAGCACAACGTGAAACTTATAATTTACCAACTGGCAAGAATGCAAGAGATCTACTTAAACAATTACAACTAACTAGATATCCAGTATAATTCCCTTTATCCATAGCATTCAGGCATATGCTAAATTGCGGCAGGTAAAAGTAATGGTTTATTATAATAAAAATCATCCTTTAAAGTTTGGATTTCCTGATAGCAAAAGGAGTCTGTTTTTGTTTTGTCGTGGTGGTACCCACTTTAATCGGCTTATTTCAACAGAATATAACTTGCCTGAGTCAGCTACAAAGTCTTTGGAAGCATATCCCCGTCAAACTATAATTGAACCTTCGTTATTAGCAGTCATTCATTCATTAGAACCGGATTCTCTGAATGAGAATGATTTAGCAGACGATACTGTCGATCTTGTGCAGCAGCTATTTAACTCTGGTGGGGAGGAGTTGAATGGTGAAGCAGAAAGTAACGAAATATCTAACACAATTATTTCCCTGAAAAACTTTTCTATGATCATTAATACCCAAGATACTGTAGAGATATTGATGTCTCAAATCATTGATTGTCAGAAAAATGACCCCTTGTTGAGGCGTTTAAAAAGAGCCTTACAAAATAATCAACCTTTTCAAGGTCCTCTTAAACTATTCCGTTATTCTCTAAATTCCTTATCACTTTTAGATGATCAAATAATACATCGGAATCGAAATGATCATTACAATTATGTGGTATCATTTATTTTTGCAGTGCAGGTCGCTGTGATCAACCATTATGAGTTTGCCCATATAGGACAGCGAAAATTATATGCATTATTAGAAAACCTTGTATGGCACCCCAGATTAAGAGGGATTTGTAAAGATGTTTCTATGTTGTGTCATACTTGCCAATTGGCCAAAATTTCCAACATATTTAATACTCCACCAAAAATAAAGATTAACACTAGATATCCCTTTGAATTGACAGCTGCGGATCTTGTTCAATTACCAAGATCTCGTAGAGGGAATAACTACGCATTCATATTTATAGACCATTACAGCAAATGGGTGGCCGCAGTGCCAATTAAAAGTAAACATACATCTCTAGTAACCGCAGCACTAGAAAGTATAATTCCCTATCTTCCACTAATTCCTTCTAGACTGCTAACCGACAATGGTCGAGAATTTCGTGGACCTATTTTCGAAGACTTTTTACGTTCATTGGACATATATCATGTATACACTACACCCTATAACCCTTCATCCAATGGTATTGTTGAGCGAGTCAACCGAACATTGTTACAATATTTGCGTGTTTCTTTACAAGATCCTGCAGAATGGGACTCCCTTTTACACCATGTAATCCTAACCTATAATCATTCAAAACACTCTGAAACTGGTAAAACTCCAGCCGAAGTATTATATCGGGAGGCTCATGACACCCGTCCAAAGTTACCTTGGACAAGATTTTCGCAGTATTGGGATGAAGGTCATAGAAATTTTCAACCATATGTTATTGACCAATTGGTAGCATTAAAAATCTGCTTACCAGGGGATCTTACTATAAATAAGTTCAAAGAAAGGTACCAAGGTCCTTTAAGAGTTATACATGTTAATTCTAATGATGTAACATACGTGGTGGAAGCGCTAGACAGAATGAAAATATCGAGTCCACCATCGTCAATTGAAACGATGGATCTCACCTCCCTTGTATTTACAAAGAACACCCATATTTATAAAACTATTAACTAAACCTATAGTTTTGGAGGTAGACCCTTCCAAAGAAATCGCTGAAGAGTCAATCCCAGGCTCTTCAGATCCGATTCCAACCACACAATCAATAAATTTTGACAATGATTCAGAGGACGATAATGACTTTTTAGGTTTTCCAGATATCCCGAGTCCGGAACTATTTAACGACGTGGTTTACCATTTAAATCAAAGCGTATTAATAGCCAATTCGTTGAATCAGTATTTAGACGAAAATGACCCTAATGGACATCCTCAAGTGGATCAGTTGGATGATAGTGTTAGGATCAGTCATGATCAGATGAGTGATATATCATCTTATTATTTGGGAAACTTATTCATTACTCCCGAACAACTTACACTTAGTCCATCCTTGATAGAGAATTCTCCAAATTTATTAAATATATCTTCAGACTTAATTCCTGCTTCACTTACCTTCTCTTTATTATACATACCAACCTTTGATAACAGAGGAAGTACCTTCCATACCCAGACAAGTAAGGAGGCTTTCTCTAGAAGACAGTCTATCAAGAGATAGTATTACCGATCTTCCTTGTGAAACAACTGTTACTACTCCAACGCCAAGAACAGAATTGCCTAAATTAATCTTTTCCCCCAGTTGTGAGGAAGAATCGGAACCATCTACTCTTACTGAACAAACGATTAAAGAATTTTTAGAATGGGAGAAATCTCCTGTGGCTATTCCAGAATTAGCACGAACTACCTTCAGTAGTAAAAAGAAAGTAGTGCACTGGCGCTTGAAGCGGTGGCTTTGCCAATTCCTGCGAGTGAACTCGATCAAACTATAGAAGAGGTCGACTTTTTGGAGCCAGTGGCTGCGCGTACTCGAAAAAGATCAACTGCAATGGAATTAAATGAACCTTGGGTACAGACTCGTATCCTGGAAAGGCGTAAGAAAATCAATCGGGATGGTGGAGAAACCGCAAATAACCAATCCAAATCAAAATAGATGGAACATAACTTTACATATATATATATATTGATAGTATAGGAAACTAGTTTAACTTGTATTAGATTAGATTAGGATATTTATGTATGTATAAAACTTTGTAAATTTATTTTGTTAATAAATATTCCTTTGTTTGTTTTTATATTTTTTTTTGATTCTTTATAAGTGTTTAACGATGTGAATAAGTGCTTAAGCAGAACAAATAAATACTTAGATGTTTAATAAAGCAGTAAAACAGTGGAAAGTATCAACAAAGAGAGAAATTGAAGAATGGCAGACAGGGAGAAAATGTAGAATGATGATACAAGATTACTATGTGTACATCAATGATTACTATGTGTACTATGTGAACATTAACAGATACTATGTGTGCATCAACAATTACTGTGTGAACCTTAACAAATACTGGGTAAACATTATTGGTTTTCTATTGGTTAAACTTTTGGGATGCCCATTTCCTTTACATCTCAGAAACATCTACCCTTAAAAAAAAAAAAAGGAGGAAAACTCTGAGATTAATACAACAAAGTAACCCTTTGGAAAATTGTACAAACTTGTGGTGTTGGGGTTTGTAGTTGTTGCTTGTTCGATATGTTCTCGTTTTGGTTGTTTGTTCATTGGTTGTTGATGGAGTTGCCTCCTCTCCTTCTATCCGTCATGTTACGACGGGTGGGGAGGAACATGTAGAGATTTTATTGATTGTCATTGATTGTCTTACTCTTCAATAATACTGGTAAACTATAAATTTTATGAACTACAACACTTATTATTGCAACAATAAAACGAAATTGATGGATGACAAAGAGAAAGGTCGTATTTTTCTTTATTACATTATTATATTCATTATTTTAGGCTGGAATTGTTGTTGTACTGGTGTGTATAGGTTGACTGTCTTGGATCACCCTTTCCGTTTTTGTGACATGATCTAATAAAAATTAAGAATAAATTTTGAAAAATTAAAATAACGAAATTGGTGTGACAAAAATAGTGTAAATAACTATTGGGATAGGCCAAGACACTAATATTGATTTAAAAACAAAGACAAAGAAGGAATTTATAGATAAAAACTCTCTTCCATAATAATATTTAATAATAATAAAAGGAATATATCAATGTATAAAAATGGTTATATTAATAAATTTTTTTTTTTTTAGGTTGTTCTATCTTGAATAGTTTTTGTTGCGGGTGAGTTTGTTGTGTGTGTGGTTGTGTGCATTTGGTGAATTGTGTAGTGTGTATATTATTTGTGTCAAGTGTGTGTGTCTGTGTAGTATGTTGTGGGAGATTATTAGTGAGTTTGCTTCTATTCTCTACTACTTATTAGGAGAATCTCCTTCATTGATTATTTTGCCTGGTTAACCTCTTCCATGTAATATTACTATTTCGTCAATTTTAGAATCTCAGAGTGAAATAATAATTGTGTTATAATTTTATTGTGATAAACTGGAACCCTTTTTTTCCGTGTAACAATTATCAGGAAATTCCCGTTGTGCTTAGAACTTATCTAAATCTTTTGCACTCCAGAATACGAATATCAGCCAAACTTTATTATTGAGTTTAAATTTTTTTTTGATTTAGAAAGATATATTGGAACTTTTCTATATATACTTAATCTTAGATATCTCGTTTTTAGTGGTTTTTTAAACCAGGCTATAAGAGTTATATCCCTATACTATAGGAACAATTTTTATACCTGTTTTCTGATAACTATTATTTTATTAAGTGTTATTACTGCAATATTTCTAATTAATATTACCTGTTAAGCTTAGGGTTATAATGAAACTATCTACTCTACTATTTTGAACAAAATACTATTTGATTTGTATTGAAACTTGATGCCTATATTTCATGATGTTGTGTTGACTTAAGTGTCTAAACAAGCTTTAAAACTCAGTAAGTTTTTTTTTTTTATAAAGGAAAACAATCTTTTCAGACTATAAATTATTTATATATATACGTTTCCTTGGAAATCATACATGTGTATTATGCTAATTGTGTGTTTTTTTAATGATTAATTTTAGTATATGTTTTATATTTTTTTCGTATTAGTTTTATAGTTGGGGTTACATTTCACTAATTGGTGCCATATTGGATTAAGATATATTGTAGATATCAGGACTAATATATATTCTAGGTTTTTCTACCTTTATTTTTTTGGGGTGTGGAGGATGAGTTGAAGACCCAGCACTGGTATGTAAATGACAATTTCCTAATTATATATATTCCTATATTCTCTATTCTATATATCTTATATTTTTATATATTATACATATATTTCCTATTTTTTCTATATTCTATTATTATTTATATTTATTTTATCATTTATCTATTTTTTATTATATATATTATTCTCTTCTATATATAATATATTTTTTATATATCATTTATTTTTATTTTATTTTATTCTCTTATTATATATAATAATTTTATTTTTTTATATTACTCTATATATTTTTATCTTTATTATTATAATCATATTATACTTATATCATTATTATGTTCAGATATTTATATGTAATATTAATTTGTATTCTCAAACTTTTTAAGTTATTATTGCATTATTATTACTCCTTTTATATGTATTATGTGATATTTTAAAGTGCTACCTTTTTTCGTTTCGTGATATAATTAATTTTTGTTTAATTAAATCCTTTTATAACACTTATAATTTTTCAAATTTTTTTCCTTCTGGAATTCATTTCTGTTTTTTTTACAGTCTTTTAGAAATTTTACAGATTGAAGTGAAGTTGTTTAGCCTCTATAATAGTTTTTAACTTAAATTTTGTTTGAATCTAGTATCACTATTATTATTACTTATATTCTCTCTCTTATTTATTATTAATAATATTATTTATTAACTAACTTATTTAGTTGACTGCAAAAAATTACGTTATAATTTGTTCTCAACATTCATGTAAAAATATTCTTATATATCAGGTGTGGTGATCAAACAATTACGTTTATCTCTTAAATAGGTCGTTTCCATTAACTAATAATCACTATTACTTTCTTTAATTATTTATCTAGCTAATTACTTAATAATTCAGCTAACCTTTCCTTTATTGCATGCATCTATAAATCTTCTTCTTTTCTCTGTTATCTATAGTTTTCCTTTCTTTTCTCAACTCTGTATTCTTCTGATTCTCTATTGGGGTCATTTGCCTTTGAGTTTGTGTGTGTGTTAGTCTGTGTTCAGTGTTAATATTGTATAACTTGCATGGTCTCCATATGGTCTGCATGTGCCTTAATTATTTTTGAGAGACATTGTTTTTGTTTTTACCTGTGTATTCTTTTTGTTTGAACATAAGTCATAAAATCGATTAATCAAAGAGGGTTGTTCCTATGAATTTTAAAATATTTTATTAAGATAATAGAAATGCAAATACACTCTATAATCAATTATATTAATATAAAGTAATAATTGAAAATCGATAAGACTGTTGTTAATTATATTTTATTATTCCATTCTTCCTGAGCTTAACCTTATATTTTTCTAATAAGTCTTAAATTTTCTTTATTTTCTTGATGTATAATTTGCTATTGCTCTTTGGTGTAGATCGTGATTGCATCTTGTTCAGCTTGTCGCATGTTCTGTTTTGTCTGATCTTTGCAATGGTCATAGATAAACTTATTACTATTTAATTCTTGTTTTTTTTCTAGTATAAAAGTAGTTCTTGATCTGAAAGTTGAGTATTTTAGCTACTATAAAATTAATTTTTTTTTTGTATCGTATATTCGGCTTATGATATTGTATAACTATAAATATACGCTTGACAGTGTCTTGCTAATTTACGATGTTTTCTTTTGGTCATCTTACTATATTGTCATAACTTATTAATCTACATCAGTCCCATATGATCATTCTTTATTGACGTCATAACACATACTATTATTTACTAAATTTGCATCTACTTTATATTATTATTTATATATTATACTATATATTATTTATAACAAGTTATATTTTTTCTATATTTGAGTTATATTCATCTGCCTCATTATTTTTATAGAAATCTCTTAATATCTTATATATTATATATATATATACTTCTATATATTTTCTATAATTATTTATACTTATAATATTCTATTTTTCTTTTTATATTATATATATTTTTAATATTTCTATATCTATATCTTATATATTTTATCTTATTATATTATCTAATTATATATATATTATTTCTGGTTTTATTATATTATATATATTATATATCAATTATTATTATTACTATCATTATTCTATAATATAATATAGTATATATATATATATATATATTTATATATATTTCATAATATATACTAATATATATATTTTATATTATTTATTATTATATCTTTTTATATATAATATATATTTCTATTAATATTTTATATTACTTAAATATATATATTATCTTATAATATATATATTATATCTATTATTTATATATATTATATATATTATATATATATATCTCATTATTGATCACTATACTTTTATTTAATGGAAGCGTTTATTAATAAATCAAGTTGTGAAATAATCCGATACCATCTATCACCCCACTGAGGGTCTGTATGTAATTTATTTTAGTATCCTTAAAATTTTGGTTGGAGAAGGCCAGTAAGAGCAGAGAGAAGGGGTGTGTGTTGGAATCGGATCTGACCGATAGAAAGAGCGCGGGCGAAATGGTCCCAAGGTAAGAGTGTAATTCTTGTATATGTCTCTTTTATTTAGTTATATACTCATAGTGATTCCTGAGGCAGGCTTCACTTTTGAGATTCATTCTTTTGTTATTCGCTCTGTTGATGGACTATTTGCTTAAATAATCGTAATTTGTTGTTTGATCGGTTTTTTACTATTGCATGTACCTTTTGCGTTTAGGTATACTTCGCTTTAGTCTTGGACATACAAGAATTTTTATACACATGTCTTGTTAATTAACTGTGTTTATTTCTATTTCAGATTCAGGATGTATCTTTTTCGTCTCTTTTTTTCTTCCGTTATGTTGTAAACAGTGTTGACCGCGAGCGTTCGTTTGTTAGTGGTGGTTAGTCGCGTTTCTGTGTGTTGATGCTTCTGAGCATCTTTGTCTTCAAACATGTAATGATTTTAAAATATTTTCTTCCTATTTTACAATCAATTTTTTTTCATTATCTCTGTCTTTATTTATTTATATTTATGTATTTTGCATTTGTACTCTCTGGTATTATATATAACTTGTTGTTCTGAGTCTCAATATAACTTTAGCCCAGACTTTATAACATTATAAATATTACTTCTATATTCTAATATTATATATATATTAATTATATTTTAATCTTTATAATATCTATATTATTACCTTTATATTTTTATCTATAATATGTATGCAGTGATATAGTTATGCATGCTCTTATTATCTATATAGGTTAATGCTTCAGATTGATTATGCCTGTGTATGCTTGACCTTCAATATAGCGATTACTGCTCATTTATTCCTTTATCTGCTTTATATTAATTATATATTATAGCTATCTACATTATTATATACTTATCTATCAAGAAGAAGTTAATAAAGATATTTATTTAATAATTACTATATATTAATTCTAAAATGTCATTGTCATTGACTTTGTGTTAATCTTAGTATGTATAAATATTGCTTATTTCAAGTATATTTTTCTTTTCAGGATTATTTTGAATGAGTGACTCTTTTAAGTATCTTTTATACAATTATAAGATGGTTGTCTAATTATATTTCTAACATACAAACTCTAAGTTTAACCAAAAAATTCGTGAAACCTATTCTTGTTTAACATAATGAATTGCAGCTTATTTTTCTTGAAATTTATATTTTCATATTTGATGAATTCCTTTATTCAATTTTAGTTGCATTCAATCATTATTACTCGATTATTGGCGTGGATGGTATTGATTCTGGCATAAGTGTATATGTAATATCTTTATTAATTCTATGGGTTTGATAGCCTACTTTTTTTTTTTTTTTTGTTTTTTTTTTAACACAGCAATGTTTTCTATTTTAATGGCTTCTTACAGTGATGGCTTAATTTTTTTTATTTAAATTCTTGTATCGTCATTTTAATTGGCATGAATTATTATTCTAAAGTAGCAAATAAAACTCGTTGATTTTATAAAATTAAAATGTAATCTTGTTGTAATTATTGTGCATTAAACTATTGAATAATTAAATTCTACAATGTGGCGATTGTCTGTTTAATTAATATACTTCTCATTGTAGTTGGCATGATAATTTTCCTCACATCTTCGAGTATCGAATTCAGTTTCTTTTACAATTAAATAATCATTAAACTCTTTGGATGTCAGTTAAGTTCAAGGAGTTGGTTTGTTATTTTTAATATCGAACTTCTAGTTTAGTACTGGAGTCGGGAGTCGATTTAATACTTTTTTATGTTTAAAATAACTTTCTCTATATTTCCTGGATATATATATATATATATATATATATGATATATATATAATATATATATATATATATATAATTATATATACTCATTATACTGTATCTACTTCTTGTTTACTTATTATATATATATTAGGGACTTGATATACTAATCATGGACTGCAAACGAGCTAGGGTTCCGGAGTCATATATTGAACTTCACCGGACTCTGTGTAACTAATATCCGGCTTTATTAGGATATTAAAATCCTAAATCTACTATCGATTTTCAATCTTATTGGTGAATAGTCTTCCGTGTTTAAACGGACCAATTAGTGGAATACTAGCTAATGGTTCTCGAATGTAACCGTAACATCTAATCAACTGGAACTTTCTAACTTTTTTCAATATTGTCTTTACTTAATAAAATTCAGCAATTTGATTTGTCATTACTATTCATATTAGGTGATTATCGAGTGGTCATTACTTAATGATTATAAATATAATATTGAAAATTGATAATACAAAGTCGTCCTCCACTTCGATAACGGTTGAGTTTAGGTTCCTGGAGCGGCACCGACGTGTAATAAGGCGATATTATACTGGGTTGGCGGCGGTTTTAGTACAATTTAACTTCTTCTTTTCATTATTAAATTCATTAATTTTAAAATTTTTACCTTTTGTATAAGGTGAATTAATCAACGATATTATCTTTAATTTTATCACTTATAAATTAACTTGAAAAAATTGCAGATCAAGTTATTCATACAGAAGTATACTAAACATATTTTATTGATATCTATGTCATGGGTGGAAACACATGGACGTGAGGTATTTAATTTACATTTGAACACTGCTATCATTACTTTTTCTAGATATCGTTGTTGGGTGAGTTAATGTGTGATCGATTCTAAGTATGTATAATTGTTATGTGTGTTGTTGTAAATATGTATGTTTTGAATTTAATATTTTATCGCGCGTTAACACATGCCTACCTTTAAAACGAGTGTTGCGTAGAATTAAACAATCTTTGTCTGCATTTGTGAATATTATCTTTGGAGTATTTGTTTAACAATAGCCTGAGTATCGATTGTAACAGCTGGGGAGAACTTATTCTAAATTTGTGTGATTCAGAGCTTTTGCCAATTGAGCACTAAAATATAGTGTTCTATCTACTTCAAAATTGTAAACTGAAGTGTTTGTAGTTAGGTTGTAGGTTAAGTGACTTGATCCAGGCATTTCTGTAGGTTGTGTAGTCATTGGTCCTTCATTCAATCGCTCATCTATTGGTTTTGTGAGAAATCTTATTATTTTATCCCTACTTGTTTGTTTATTTTTTGTTTCCAGGGCTCTAATACTGCAATTATAGTATGATAGACATATTTGCCTATTCTATAGTTAACACTATATATATTTCTTTTTTTCTTAATTTTGTTCAATTTATCTACTTTAACTATGTAGTTGTGATTAATCTTAATGTATTTTCTATTTTAACACTCAATAATTAATTTACCTAAATAGATTTTATGTCTTCTTTTAAGTATAATTTTAAGATTGTTACTCAGCTTTTCCATACTTTTAATATTTTTATTTTTGTAAATTTTGCTGCTCTAACCCTCATTTATTATTCAACACCTTCTTTTATTATTTTGATTTGTTTTATAATTATTTTGTTCTACTCTCTTTTTTTGTCTCAACTTGCTAGGTTAATTACTTACTTCGCAAGATGCTTATGCTCTTCATCACTACACGACAGTCTACCAGGTGCTGTTATTTTTCTCTATTTAGGGACGATTGGTATATTTCGTGTTAAAATATATATCATTGATATCAATGAACTTCGACTGTATACTTTTCGAAACTTTTAAATATGAATTACATATTTTTTCACGAGTGCTAATGATCAACGATACGGTAGTGATGTTATATACTCTAGATATCGGTGGTTTGGGCATATTTGTTTTTATGATTGTGTTGTTTTGAGAGTGTTCAGTTTGTTTATTTTTTTTATTTTTATTAGAACTCAATTTTTCTCGCCTTATTTATATTATTCTTTTATTATAGAAGATATGGATTTTAAGATAATCTTCCTAATTATTTGGTCGTAATTAATGTCAATAACGTTATTTGTAATCAGTACCCAGTGTCATTTTTTAGTTTATATTATATGGGTTCATGAGGATTATATATGGAGTTAGTATATTTAGTCTCCTTATTTTTTCACCTACACGGTATTCTTATTCTATTTATTGGAGTTTTTGGTACGGTATTTGGGCAGTTGAGGTGGTGGCTTCTTGTTAGTTGCTACTAAGTTATTTTAGTTATATTTATCGGCGGAGTTGCGCGAGGTGATATAGACGGATCGCGTACGGCGGGCGGGCGGCTAGTGCATAGAGCTGATAGGTATGAGGTAGGAGCGGGCGGTTTGGCTTTTTGTTTTTCGTTTCGTTTATATCTTAACCTTAAACACGTTTCAACTCTATTATATTATTATATATGTTTCTTTTATATATTATTCTATATTTTTTATATACTTTTACTATATTACGTATTTTTTTTATTATATTGTATAATATTTTAATTTACTTTCGATTTTATTATTTTATCTTTATTTCTAAAATTTAGATCTTTGAAAACATCAAATGTATGAATTTACTTATTTATTGCTAAGAAGTTTAAAAGAAATGTTTACTAATGTTCAATTAGGTAATATTTCGCTTAGATTAGTAATATTATTATTTTAGGACAAAAGATTTTTAATACAATATATTGACATTCAGAAAAAATAAATATTTGCTTTTGAAAAAATCAAATACGTAAAAAAACAGTTTGATTTAAAATTTGATATTTTTTGTGCCAAATCCTGCTCTGGAACAATCAATGTGCAAGAAACTTGTCTATTAATCTTGTAAACACGATTATCTTCTTAATTATATTTATTTCTTTATTTTAATTATGATTATTTATATTTTATTTATTTATATTTTCTCTATTTCATTAATTATTATTATTTTATATTAATACTATTTATTTATTTATTAATATTATTATTATTATTTCTATTTTATTATTACTATTATATATTATTATTATTATTTTATTTACTTATTATTATTATTATTTATTTAGAATTCAAAATTGTCTAGCTATCATCAAACTTTATTCATTCTTGATTTATTTAGTGTGGTGTAAAGAGAATGAGATTTTAAGAATGAGAGTAAATTTCGACACAGGTAACAGAAAAATTCAAGCTTATGTAAACTGATCTGTTTCCGGAGACAGCCAGCGAAAGCATCCTTCTAATAAATATAGATTTTTGTAAGTAAGACAGCAATTCTCAAATACATTTATCTGCTTGACTTCATATAGGCAATGAATTTATGTTGACATTATCTGAATATGTACTTGGTGTGGTTGTCAAAGGAAATATCAAGGTGTTCCTGTTGGTCCATGTGGTGGGGAGTCTAGAACGTCATGGCTCGTGTTGGATCACTCTTTACAATCGCTTACGCTTTTCTCACTGCTTTATCTGCTTGCATACTCTCTCTTCTTGATAGAATATGTATCTTTGTGTATAATTTTTCTGTAGACTTCGTAGTGAGCTTAATTCTGCGTACTTCTCTCCATGTAAGCCCGACTGGCAGTACTACGCGCGGTGCACACGAGTGTACGCAGCATACGCAATGTTTCAAAGAGGCCCCTCCGTTATGCGACTTTTCTTGTGTTTCGCACCGTGACGACAGTCCAAGTAATTATCTTATCTATCAGTTCCAAAAGTTGCATTTGATTGTTAAATCTTCGATTCGGGAATTAATAAACAGCGGGCTGTCGCGGATCTTTAGAAATAAGTTCTTTGTTTTATCTATTATCTCATAATTTATATTTTTAATTACAACATAACACGTGCTGATTGGTTTTTTGACTGATTTATGCATCTTATTTTATTCCAGCACTGTTTACATAACTAAGGTACTAGTGATCTGTCTGTGGGTTAGGAGACTGGTACTTGCCAAGACTTTACATGTTTTTATTTATAAAATATATTTTTCGTTTAACGTATTTATATTAGACGCGAGTACATTTATATATCTTATTGTACTCCATTTCACTTAAAAATTTAGATTACACTATATTCTATAGTATTCTTTTACAGAGTCATAGCGTTAGGCTAGGATTCTCATTTAAAAGTAATGAGGGTGGCAAAGGACTATGTATTAATTTAGTATTTATCATATAATATATATATATATATATATATATTTTTATTAATTATAATATTATTTCATTTATATAATATATATTCATTAATTTACTATATATATATTATTATATATAGTTGTATTGGTTATATTACTTCATTTTTTCTCTTTTATTATTTATATCTTATTTTTATTTTATTATATTTATTTTTTCTTCATTCTTTATTATATAATATATATAATATATCTTCTTCTTATATTATATTATTAATTAATCTTCTAATTTTCTAATATTTTTCATAATATATTTTTTTGTAATTTACAACTATATTAATATTTTTCTATTTCTGTGACTGATTCATTATTATCAGTTGGTAAATTAATTATTAATATCTTTTTTAAGTTTTTCACTAATGAGAATCTGTCTTTACATAAATCTCGTGTGGCATTCGTGGCAAATACTATTTTGGTTTAGTAAGCATTCCATCGCTATTTTATTTACCTCGCATGAGATATTTAGAGGGGGAACAAGTGGCCCCTGCCCCCCCTGTAATAGCGCCTGCATCGGATTATAGAGGTGATTAGCAGTCATTAGCAATTGTAACCAGCTGATGACTGAATACTGTGGCTCGCGATCGGATAAAGTGATTTCCGAGGTACTCAAAATTTCCTGGTTCTGCATAATATATGTGTTATTTGAATTTGTAATTTTTTTTCGCTAATTGAATTTTTTTTTTTACTGAGTATTTATTTTGCAGCACAATTGCTTGCTAACATCGGTTTTCTTCTTTTACTGGAATATCGCAGCTATAGTATATTTGTGGGCGTTTTTTTGGAATATTATTATAAATTTTATTTTGATCCGCCCTATATTCCATGTAAGCATTTTTGGGCTTGCAGACTAGAGAGCGTCATATGCTATTTGATGGTATTTTTGATCAATATAGTTAATTTTTTACATGATTACTCTCTATTTAGAATTTCGACGAGTTACGTTCTATCTTGTGTATTTATTGTTCGGAGTACACAAGTGCGGTTCTATTGATGAGGATATTATGAGGGTGCGTTTAATACAATAAGGCCGGATGTCGATCCCGGTGTGTCTAATTATTTCGGTGGGAAACGCGGTGTGTGCGTGAGTGTGTGAAAATAGAATTACGATTAACGCAGTGAGTGAGAGTGAGGAATTTTTAGTACCTAGAAACGAGCGAGCAGGTGCTAAAGACGAGTTTATTGTGCGCCGTCTATGGATAGTCTAAGCAGAATTAGGGTATTGGGCGAGTATTATATTTGCTGCTAATTTAGTGAGATTTAAGTGATACGATTGTTCCTGTATGTTATTCATATGAAATGATAGCGAATAATTTATTGCGTTTTAGCTAATGCGCTTATTTATAAATTGTTGGTTTCAGTTAGTACTCGTTGCTAACGAAGATTAGGTTGGTGGTGTAAAATATTTGGCAAGGTTCATGTTTCCTCGTGACTATGGGGAAGATGCCTTTTTTGGTTAAAAATGGTAGTTGTTTTAGTGCTGGAAGTATTGCTTCGAGCTGTGGCTGCAGTTGCAGTTGGGCTCCGGCGCCCAGTTGTATTTTTCAATACTGTTGTCATGTGCGCAGTTAGATGTGGATACTATACGCTATACGGGGGCTGCCTGAACTGTGAACTGTGTGCGTGAACGTTAATGTATATGTGTCGTATACGGGAAACCTCGGCTCTGTGGAAACTGAGTTCATGCTATTGTGCGCGCCTGTGTTGCGGTAAGTCATCTCGGGGGTGGTTTGGCTTCATTGAATTGTCCCTCTCTTTCATTTGGTTCGTGGGATTCAGTTGAAACAGTCTAATTGTTGTGTCTGTTTTTTAGCTTGTGTGATATGGTTTCTTGGTCTATATAGTCATTGAAACGGATTGTTATCTTCTTGGCTCCGGAAATCTAGTCCTGGCCGGGATACTTTGTTTCTCATAGATGTTAGCTTACACGGGAGATACGCATTCTTGGTAATACGGCCGGTATACCAAAATAATATTCTTGGTTATCGCCGGGATACACATTCTCGTAATGATTGGTATTAATCATATATTCATTATCTACGCGTTATTGGGGGTCGTACTATATGGATGTATTATCGATTTATCTCTACATTATAGAAATATTAATCTTATTAATAGTATTTAATCTTTGAAATGCACTACAATTTAGGTGAGAGGTGCGCTTGAGTGTCTGTTCTCTTTATTTACTCATTAAGTTCTTTTTTCAAAGTTTCATCTGTATTTAGTTTTCTGTTTTATATACGTTTTTTTGTGGTATCCCCTTTGTAGGTTTTTCAGTTGTAGGTTGCTAGTACGATATATGTTTACATTTGGATTACTACTAATTTATTTTTGTATAGCTCCATTATTTCCATCCTATTAAGTACCTTTCATTATATCATACTTATATAATTAATTCATTAATACATGTTTATATATATTTTAATTACTTATTTAAATTTTATTATATAATCTTTTTTTCTATTTTCTATAATTTCATACTTATATATCTTATTTATATTATTATATTTATATATTCTCAATTATATTCTATACATATTTATAATTATTATTTATATGATTTATTATATATATATATATATTATATATATAATATATATATATTATAGGGATGCACCGGATCTCCATCGGTATCGTTATCCGGTATATCGGCCATTTTGATGGTATCGGTATCGGTTAAACTGGCCGATACTTAGCCGATACTTTCTTACTTTTTTGGGTGAAAAATTATGAGATACCTTTAGGATTCAATAATAAATCTAATTCCGATATAGATAGCTATAGTACAAGTTATGGTTTTTTTTTTTTTTTTCCTCGATTTCCTTTTAAACTTAGATTTTTTAGCGTTTCTCCAACTTTGGTCTTTAGCGTAAAATTTACCTATTTGGATAGCCATTATTATTATTTATACAGATTTATCTACTTTTTAGTTGATGCATTAGTAATTTTTTTTTTTTGTAATGCCATTTCAGTAGCGTGTGAGTGGCGTGAGTGTTTTTAAACTTTCTGGATTATTCATCTTTTTAGATATTTTGCTGTAAATAGGGTTGTTTACCATTTTTAAAATTTAGGTTTTAGCGTACGAATTTTTTTTCATTTCTGCTTTGGTTTTTGTCTATTTGTTTCTGTCCTGTTTTTTTTTTTTTTGTTTTTTTTTTTTTTTTTTTTTTTTTTTTTTTTTCCATGGGGTGTGCGTTTTTTTATGCGTGTCTTAATGATAGCAGATTTGCACAGGCGTGCTTTGCCTTTTGACTTACCGCAACCATCAATGGCTTTGCATCCAACTTGCATCCATGGAATACCTACAATCTCCAACTCTAAACTAATTTTATGCTTTGGTCTGAGACCCAGATGGCTAAGAATTCATCCTTCAACTGTTTAATATATCCAACTAATAACTTAAGTTTTATAATTTCCGTTTTGAAGGGTGGAGTATGTGCCCATATGTAAATATATAACATTCCTTTAACACGCACGTCTCGAGAATCTTCGAATCTCCCTATCTTCGATGTTCTGTGGCCTTAAAATCTTTCCTTCCCCTTCTATACAGATATTCTTATGCTTCTGCCTACTGTTCTTCCTAACAGAACGATTTTGCTATGCCTTTTTTGATTAGCTTAATACTTCTCACGAGACTGTTAATATCTTCTCATCCCAAATACTGAGGTCCATTATTTATGTGATTTTCAACGTAAAGCTCACACAGTTTTTGGGTTCTCTCGTACTGATTTAGTTGGGAGGAAGCCGAATCATTTTAGTATTCTCAACGATCTGGAGCAACTGTTAAAATAACCTACACACATTCAGGATCGTCCCAGACGATTCTTGTAACACCGCCAGGGATCACTTGACTATGTTTCAACCACTTGTCCTTGCTCTCTATAAGAATACACCACCTTCGCTCCTAATGGTAATCTGACCACAACCTTATATCACTTAATTTTCATTACATTCTCTTCCAACACTCCATGCTGCCTATGCGGTTTTTTTCTGACACTTTGATCGGGCCGAATTGGGGGGCAATTGCGTTGCTTCTACGCTAACTATGATTGAAGTGACTAGCTTTGACTCTTAAGACGCTTCAGTTTCGTCCGATGAAGTGGGATGTGGTAGCTGTGGTCAAAATTAGCAGGTTCTCCCCTCTTGCTACTAAACTCTTTTCCTCCTTCAAAATCCATGGTTCGATCGTGCTTTCTTCCCTGGCCACTGTCAGGCTAGAGACGAACTGCTTATCAAGGTTGAAAAAATTCTTGTTCTCGCTATGCACTTTCATTCAGCTATGAAATTGTTTGCAGTGATCTCTTCGACGAGCAGAGCGACTTTCATTAACGAAATGCGCCTGACCTCCTTGGTTTCTCTACCTGACAATCCTCTACTGCCTCCTTGCCAAAACATCTCTAACAACTTCTGTAAATCATCCTTTCCTCCTCTTATTCGCTCTGATGATTCTGTTGTTAATACTCCAACTGAAAAGGCCAATCATCTCTTTGGCCTCCTATTTTCCTCTAATTCAACCCTGGACGATTCTGGTATTCCTTTTCCTCCTATTTCTCCTCTAAGGTGTACTATGCCTTTACCTGTCATTTCATTTGATGGGTGCATGAGCTCCTGAAATCTATGAACGTTAGGAAGGCGGGTGGCCCCTGATGGCATTCCTCTCCGAGTTTTGAGGGAGTGTGCTTGCGTGCTGGCCCCTCCTTTCGTTCAACTATATTCTCTATGCCTCAATACTAGCACTTTCCCTCAGTGTTGGAAGCGCGCATATGTCCAACCTATTCCGAAAAAATGATGCTGCTCTGATCCTTCTAACTATCGCCCTTTAGCTCTCACTTGTATTCTTTCTAAGATCTTTGAAACCCTTCTCAACTCTCACTTCTTAGATCATCTGGAATCTCTTTCCCTTCTTTCTGCTTACCAGTACGGCTTTCGGTGCTCGAGATCTACTGGCGATATACTTTCCTATTTAACAGATTTATGGTTTTCCGCCCTTAGGAACTACGGGAAGACTTGTGTGGTGGCGCTTGACATATCCAAAGCATTTGACCGGGTATGGCACGCGTCACTGCTCTCCAAGCTCCCCTCCTTTGGATTTCCTTCTTCTCTTTTGCTTACTTATGTCTAGCTTTCTTCAAATCGCTCATGTTTGCTGTTGTTGATGGGCGACTTCTCTTTTTCTGTCAATAGTGGGGCTCCTCGTTCCTCAGGGTTTTGCTTTATCTCCTATCTTTTATTCCTGCTTTTCATCATGATCTTCCTCATCTGCACAACTAACTCTTATCCACTCATATGGTCGATGACTTGAACCCTTCATTCTTCCAAACTCATATCAATGTCTGCTCCCTCTTTTACTTCTAGAATTGCCTCGTTTTCTTAATCTATTCCGATTCTATTCTCGCTGATCTGGATAGAATTTCAGGTGTGTGGTCGTCTCAAGCTTGTGAAATTTTAATTCTTTAAAAAAACCCAACTTCTACAAATCTCTTCATTCTAAGACACTTAACTTTTCTATCTTTTCGACGGTTTCTCTCCGTCTCTCCTGTTGACAATTAAACATCCTTGGCCTTAACATAAAAAAAAAACTGTTTTGAAAACTCAATCCAAGGGGTCTGCTAGGCGCGGCCTCAAAAGAAACTGGAGTTCTGCTTAGAGTGCGAGACTTTTTTTCCTCGTCTCAGTTACTCCACTAATACAAGGGTCCTCATCCGCCTTGTATGTAGTACTGATGCTTCATATCTTTGTCTGGGGATAGTTCTGGTTTCATCGGCTTTTGGATAGGGTTGAGTCAAATGCCAAAAGACTTATAAACTGTCCTGTACTTTCTAGTTCACTTGACCCCTTTATATTTGCGGCGCGTTGTTGGTGCTTTATTATCCCTTTTCTTTAGGTACTGTAAGAGGCAAGTCTCAAGGGAACTTGCAACTCGCGTACCAACACCTTTACGACGCCCCTCGTAGCACAAGGGGTGCTGTGTCGGCCCAATGAGTTTTGTGTTGATGTTAGTAACTCCAGACTAGTACGCTTTTGTGGCTTCTTTCTTTCCTGCCAACTCTGTTCTGTGGAATTTCTCTTCCATCATCTGTGTTTCCTACTCATTAAATTTCCCCTCACTTTTAAGCCTGCGCTGTGCTCATGCTGCGTAATTTGCGTTAGATGGGAAATTTTGAGGCGTTCAACACCTACTCTTGAATAGGGTTCTGCCGTGAGCGGCGGTGACAACTGTAAAAAAAATAAATAAATAGAAAGGTTTAATAAGGAAGCTCCTTAAGCTAGCTAAAACCCACAAAGAATGGCAACTCCGACGGTGAACCCTTCTAGAATACAAAAAGTAGCATAACCGAGGAGCCTTGCTCGCATTGAAAAAAAAAAGAAAAAAAAAAGACAGAGAAGTGGGAAGCCGCATTATCTGCAACCCCTGCAACAGCACCTCTTATAGTGATGATGGTGGCTTTTCCCAGCAAATAACCTACTGAAGATGAGGATTTGGATATGGTAGACTTTGATAAGTTCAAGACAAAATTGCATTGACTTCACATTCACCTTCAAAGGAATCACACATCGACACCAGGAACCTCATCGTAAAAACTGAGAGACAGTCCATCAGGAGCAAAGATAATTCAATTTAGTCAATGTCTGTGAGAAGTAAGAGATGAGGCTTGCCTACGAAAACTATTAGATGGCCTTTTGACCTACAAGAAGATGTAATATACCCTTCATGCGGTGGATGAAAATGGCTAAGGTTTTTCATTATTATCAGTGATTTTTCGCTAGGTCCAAATAATTATCAGCATCCTTTTTTCCTCATTGCAGTCGTAGAGAAGAGTCGTTTTATTTTATATTATATAGTGTAGGGTTAGAATTTTGTATAACTCACTTTGCTACTCAAAAAGGAATTACAGTCCTCTCGTCAGTTAATAACTTCTATAATAATTATTAGTTGCGAAGGAGAAACTCCGAATCAAGACTTAGTAATAAGCAATTGCTTAGCATATTATTGATTACTTAAAGGAGTATTTTATTATTGTCATGTTTGATTAATTTTTTGTTTTTTTATTTTATACTTTTATCGCTGATTAATTGATATGGTTCTCTTTTTTT
Organism: Trachelipus rathkii; assembly: GCA_015478945.1. Lineage (NCBI taxonomy): Eukaryota > Metazoa > Arthropoda > Malacostraca > Isopoda > Trachelipodidae > Trachelipus > Trachelipus rathkii. The sequence goes on from JABUQX010034220.1 coordinate 44,553, forward strand.
CATTATTTTTTTATTCTTTATATTGTAAGATAGTAAGATCTTTCCTTGTATAAATTGGTTAATCTATGTTATATACATTAAAGCTAGTATGCTAAATCTGTTGTTAATTTAATCTTATTGAATAATGGAAAGTTGATAATTTTTTAAATAACTTTTTAAACTTTTCAATTTACTTATTAATATTTATTTGCAATTATTATTTCTAAAAGATATTTTTTAAAATAACTTTTATTTTATTGTATAAGACTGTATAAAATCTAGTTATCAGTGCCTTTAATTTTTTATTATTCTTAAATGACTAAACACATTGGTGGGTTTATCGTTTGCGAAGCTCAAATCAATTTGGTTAAGACCTAGATTTTACCAAAGGTTTCTTCCACACTTTTTTTCGTGTTTTTATTATATTCTTATTTTAAAGTTTGGTTTATTCTGTTATCTGGTAATCTGGTATAACGGCATAAACCTAAAAAAATAGACGTATGGTACGGTATCGTTTTAGTATCCGCTTCTCTTTTTCTTGTACTCAAAAAATTTTCCAAATTTTATCTATATTATATTATTTTTTCTTATTTATATTTATATATATTATTTTAATTACCTTTATCTTAACTTTAAGTTTATTTTAAAATATATATTTAAAAATATATATAATTATAATTATTATATATTTATATATTCTTATATATTATTTTTATTTATTATTATTATTATTTATTATATATTTTATATTATTATTATTTTAGTATTTATATATTATTTTATATATATATTTTATATATCATATATATATTATTTTAATAATATAATATAATGGTAGTTTTTCCTTTGGTAAAAGGCAATATAAATTTTTGGTAGGGTGGTTTTATTTATTAATATTTAGGTGGGGTAGGTAGGGGGGTGATGGGGCGGAGGGGGATAAGGGGATAAGTGAGTAGTGATAGGTTGCTTTATGTATTTATATAGTGAAATGAGGTTATTAGTATTAAGTTTTAAATTATGTCTTTTGGCTTGGGGGGAACATCTTTCGTTAGAGTTATTTGTTTTATTTAGGGATATTTTAGTATATTGATTAGATATATTCATTTATTTTATTATATGTATTTACTCTAATATCTTTATAAACATGTAACCGTTTGGCTTATATAGGTTTACGCTTGTTGAGTGTGTGTGCTTAACTATTGTAGTTTTTTATGGAATGAGAGTGTGTAAAATAGAATTTGATTTATACAATATATATAAAGTTTGGAATAATATCATTTACTCACAAAAAAATTTCATAGAATAGCCCTATAATAATGTTTATGTTTCTACAGTTATAATGTGAATCACTTCATTACGTGCAAAAAGACGAGTCTCTAATTTTCCTCGCTCGCTCGCACTTTCACATGATGTTAGACTTCACTATTATATAGTGACCTGCTAATATCGATGTTGCCTATTGACTTTTCTGATACTTTATTCTAATTACAGTGTTGTGCATTTTTTAGCTTTTTCTTTTTCCATTTTCTATGTGACCAAATCGTCTTTATATCTTGTAAGTCTAAAAATACAAACAATTGATATTATTTTTTCTTTTCTATGGCTATTATATTTCTTAGCCTTCTTTTATTTTTAATTGATAGTACCTTTTTGTTTTAACCTAATTATTTATTTGACACGGGATTCCAGTAATAATTCTCTCATTTTAAGGATTCTTTTTGTGATTACATATCCACCTACATATATGTAATTATATATATATATATTATTTTTCTGATCTATATTATTATTTATATATATATTTTATTTGTATGCTTTTATATATATATATATATAATATATATTATATATATTATAATATTATATATATATAATAATATATCGGGTTAGGATCTAAATGGTTTATACTATTATTTTAGTAGATCTTTCAAAGATAAAAAATTCTATCTTATGTTCTTCATTTTTTTTTTTTTTTTCCATCTGATTTATCACAAAAGATTTGAAACTCTCTAAATTGTGTCCAGAAGGGCTTTTCTTTGTCCTTATCTTCTACGTTCTACCAATGCCCAGAGGATTACAGCGCACTCCACGTCATTGCTTAGCTGAATAAAATCCTTTATTATCTTATTCAATTATTATGTAATGGTTGCAATTTCGTTTATATTTTTTTAATCCTCAATATAGATTTTTAGTTTAATTTCAATTAAATTCATTTTTTACATATAAATTCACTTGAAACGTATTTCCTTTTAATCTTTATTTCTTTGAAGGATTTTATTTTGTTTTAAAGTTCTCATGCTTCTGAGTTTGCACTCTATATCAAAATCGAATCCTCTCTCAGTAAACTTTTCAAATCAAAACAAATGCACTTTTTTGAGTGGATGGAAATATATGCTCTTACTCGCCTTTAATTATTTCTTCCCCAGTCTTCCTCCAGTACGAGCTTTCTAAGGACTTTCCTCTTTTCTTAACCATCCACATTCTTTATACTTTTTACTTTAAGACGTGTTTTGTTTTGGATACATATGTGTTTTGTTCAGCTTTCTAAATTTACTTACTTTCTATTTTTCTTTGGCACTTATTTATATTTATCTAATTCAGTTTAAAGACATAGTGAAAACTTGCGCAAACTTACCTCTCCCCAATTTACAAAGATGGGAACATTCGTGAAGAAATTCGAGACAACTTCTACTTTTTAAGAATTTAGTTATATTTCAACAGAACGTAAAGATCGTATCAGTTGTTACGACTTTCTCATCCATTGATAGTATTAAATTATTTATAGTTTGAGTTTTGCAAGGTGCTCAAGCTTTTTAACAGGGGAGGAAGCTTTTCATTTGTCGGAGTTAATTTTAGGGCACTCCTGGTGACAGGGTATTTGTTGTTTTGATTTCATCCAGATTGGGTCGCTATCTTAGTGGTTCTAATATTGTAGGTAAGCATTAAATGGCTATGATCAATTTGTTCTATAAGCGAAATTGGTCATATGTTTGTTTTTGGTTGGTAGGCCGGGTATCTGGTGGATGTTTTGAGTCTATACACAGTAGAATCTATGTAACACTGTAGTTAGATGGATAGAAAATTATCAAGTTTAACATAAATGGTTGTAGGTGGCACATCATGTACATGAGAGGTATCAAGAGGATCTAGGGAGGAGTTGGTAGATTTGTGAAGTTCGGTACAGTTATGTCTCATAATGGCTAAAGCTTTATTTTCATTTATAAGTTTTTTACCTTCTTTATCGAGTTAGGGAGCTTTTGACATATATCTCAATTTCTATTATTTTTCCTGGTCTATTTATTTCTATTCTATTCTTGCGCGAATGGCTATATCAAATTTTTGTTTTTTATTTTTAACCTTCTAGCAACGCTTATTACTTGTGTTAGTACTAGTTCATTTTGGTGAAAAACCAAGTTTATTGCACGGCAAATAAAGTTCGATGACTGTTTCTCTGTTAAGCTTCAGAATTACAACCCTGATCTACATTTTTGGGTTGGGGTCTTGGTTTAATTCTTCAAGCTTATTATAAAATTTTATTAGTTATTGCTTTTAATTTAAAACTTGAAACTTTCGCAGTCTTCTTTCTAATTCCTTTTTTTCCCATGTAGAAGCAATTCTCTGCAACTCCAGCCACAATTTTCTTAAGGGAACTCTCCAAAACCTTACTAAGATATTTTTCACAACATTCAGTTCTTTTTCTATTAATGAATAACTTATTTTTGCTTGCTCTGCAACCAAGAAATTTCATCGAGCTTTCAAAATGCAATGTAATTTATCAAAACATTAATTCGTCCAAGGATTGCTCTCGCAAGAACACAACTTTATACTAACTTCCTACTCAACTTTCCTATTAGATATCATCTTCATTTTTTCTAATCCTTCCTAAAGATCAATTACTTTTATTTCTTTCACTCTATTACTCAAATTCTAAAGAGCCTTTTCTCATGTGGAAGCTTTTCTCTTTCCTTTCTCCTCGATAAGAACTAAACCTTTCCATCTATTCTCTTTCGCTTATAATCCATTATAGGTTTTCACGGCTTATTTCTAGCAGAAGTTAGTTTCTTAATACTTTCTCATCGGACTAATCTGGAAAACTGCTGACACAACTTTTAATTATATATTAGTCTACTTATTATGGGGAGGTCCTCAACTGTGGTGGTATTTTAGCTTTCTTATTGTTTGGTTGTGTGTTTTTCCGGGTGTTTTATTGTTTTTTTTTTGTTTTTGGCATTGGGTGGAGTGGGATTTATTGTGGTTGGTGTTTATTGGTGGGGTTGCGGGGGGGGGGCGGGGGGCGGGGGGGGGGGGAGGGGCGGAGGGGGGGGCAAAATGAGTTTGATTTGTTTTTGTTTTTTTTTCTTGCTGTATTTAATCTCTTTTATCTTCTATTCTTATACATTTTTTTTTATCTTTCTTTTTTGTAATAAATTTATTTCTGTTTTTTCTCTTATTATTTTTTCTAATTATTATCTTTCTTTGTATATATTTTTTATTTTTTTTATTATATTTGTTTATTGTAAATTATATAGAATACACAATTACATATACATCCACACGCACACATATTTAAAAGTTAATTCAAAAAGAAAACTCAAAAGTGATAAACCTATAATTTTTATAATGATGAACAACTTAACAACTAACACAATAACAACTTTTATAAAAAGACATCCATTTTACATTATTTCCTAATTCTTTTGTACTCACCACACAAATCTTATCATTTAACAGCAATATCAAATACTCCTAACCTCAAAATTATTATCCTCAAAATTAGGTACTCGCATATACACAACCACAGTCTCAAGCAAACAATCAATAAACTACTATATTAAGACTTTAAAAAAAAATTTCTTCCTACTCTCTTGCTCACCATTCTTGTTTTACAGTATATTTTAACTTTTAAGTTAAGAGAAAAATTAAAAGTGAACCATTAAATCAACGGAATTTTAATAAATTTCTTAATGTTAAATCTAAAACTTGCTACACATGTTTTTAATTTAAATAGTGATTTAATCATCATAAAATCTTTATTAAAGTTTAATATATATAAAAAGATAATTTTTTTTTCCAATTATTTTCAACATTAAATCTTATTACAGCCAATTTGTTCTAGTTAAATTATTCTGGTTTCTTTTTCTTCAACTTTTTTTTTCTCAAAATTGGTAAGTAGTAACTAATATTTTCTCTGTTTTATATGAAATTAAATTAAGGTAATTTACTTAAGTAGATATCACTCATAATCTATCTTTCAATTTGCTTGCAATGTCAAACTCATCTTTTTATTCTATTCTAGATACAATAATTTTCTACTACAAATTTCAATCTCAGACCTCAAGTATTTCTCTTTCCCATTTAAACCCGGTTAATCAACCACACCCTTTTCCTTACCGTCCTCACTTAAATCCAAACACGACCAGAATCTAAAGTTGCACACACAAATTACTGAAATTTGTTTACTCACATATCATCTTAACTTCTTTAAAACATATTGCGTACTTCTTATTGATACAAATTTATAATTTTTATGCACCTAATTAGTTATTTAATTTTCTCAATGTTAGTAATTTGGTTACCTCCTCAATTAAAACGAAACTCTCCACTGTTTTCTCTCCTAAGATTTAACTTCTTAACTTTTACTATATCTTTACATTTTTTGAATCCTACATAATTCCACAATATCTGTAGAGTGAGATTCTGCTTCAATTTTTAAAATTTTTTTATCTATAATGTTTGTATTCTATTCTCTATTCTGTGTTAAATGAGACACACATACACTCACTTTTTTGCAAAACACATGACCCTTGCCCTTTAACAGATTTACATATTACCTCATGAACTAATGTAATATAATCATACTACTATTATTTCTCTGTCCAAATTCTTTTCCATTCTTTCATTAATTCTCGCCATTTCAAGACACACCATAAAATCCAGTATACTGTAGTTCAAGTATCACTAATACCAGAACCAATACACCCAATACCATAACACTATCCTACTTGAATGCTATAACCTATTCATAATATCCCCGTTTAATTATACACCCACAAAATACAACCGCTAATTCTTCTTCCTGGAAGTAGAATAATCTTAACACATAGTGTTACTTGCATTTAAATTTAAAAAAAAAAAAAAAAAAAAAAGAATTTATTTCTTTTTTTTTTCTACCTTCTCAATTTTTTATTATTTTCATATTTCTTTATCTAATACAAAATTCGGTAAATTCACTAAAATTCAGATGTTTTCTTTCCCTTAATCTTATCTTTACGTCCCAATTGCTACAGAACATACACCGTCGCACTAACATTGTTCTATTTCTTTAAGCTGATAAATATTCTATTATTCTACCTTCTTTAATGTTTATAAGGTACTCCATTTCGTTTATATTTTTAATCTATAAATTTTTATTGTTAATTTCTATATTCATTTTTCAATATTTTTGAATTTTAACCTTTTTTTCAAATTATATCTCCTTATAATCTTTTATTTCTTTGAGGTCTTATTTGATTTGTTTTTATAATTATTAGTGAAATACAATTTAATATTATATATTCAAAAAGAATCTCTTCATACACTTCCAAACTATCTCCTCACTTTTTTTGGTGGATGGTAAAATGCTCTACCATTTTTTTTCTTCCAAAATTCTTGCCAGTCCCCATAATGTTTCAGGTATTTATTGCGATCTTATCATTATTTCACTGTACTTAGCTTATGTAGCCATGACTGTGTTTTGCACTTGTGCGTGTATTTGTTGTTTTTAACCTGATCGTAAATTTATTTACTATTGTAGTCAATTATTTATCTTGGGATTTGTTTAATGAAAAGTTGTTATCTTTGTTCGTTCTAATTATATATGATCTTTATTCAAGAGCATCAAAACTGTATTATTACTGTCAATCTCTTGACATCTGAAGGATAAAATGTCTTTTAATTAAATATCATTTTATAAATATATATATTTTCTTTTATATTATTTGTATATTATTATATTATTATATTATTTTATATTTTTTTTATTTGTATTCTCCTATATATCTATATATACTATTAGTATCGATAATATGTATTGTATATTATTATTTTTTTTTTTATGCATATATAACAATTACAGTACTTATTACTTAGTATTATACATTATTTATATTATTCGATACTATATTATTGTCTATCAGACCAGTAGGACATTTGATTCTCCACATTTTTAAATTTTCTTAATATTTTTGTAAATAGATAATTCATTAACATTTGATTTAGAACGTTTTTTTTTTAAGTCTTATTAATTATATAATATCTTTTTTTTTATATTAACCATTATATAAAAATTTATAGTAAATAAACTTACTTAACTACAAGTCATTTAAAAATTTACTCCCATTTTGAAAAAAAAAAAATTTTTAAATTGAAAAAAAATTGCTATCAGCATTGTTCTAAAACAAATAATAATTAGATAAGTCTGTTTTATTCTTTCGATTTAGAAATGATTAGAACTGAGGAAGGTACTTTGAATTCTGATTGGAAGACTTTGAGTTCTGTTGGATGCTATTCAAAGCTTATTTTTTAAAGTTCTTTTAATTTTCGTTTTTCAATTTGTTGGGTTGTGATATCATAATTTATTTGTTAAGGAATAACCGTCAATATATTAACTTATTATAAAGAATGTCTGAATTTTTTTTTTATTTTAGTTCTTTAGTAATATTTTTTATTTTTATTTTATGTTTT
>JABUQX010034221.1:0-5000 GCA_015478945.1 Trachelipus rathkii
GAGTAGTGATAATATATACTAGGCGCTTATTGTCCTGGGTAGAGTATAGTATTATATAATTATATATATACTTATATAATATATATAGGTATATATATATATATATATATATTATTATATATTATATATATATATATATATAAGAAAGGTGTAAAATAAATAAGTAAATGGTAACGTATGAATAGGAGCATCATCATCTACAACACTTATCAAACGTAGCAGTCGATGGGAGTTGGGGGGAAAGGACTGGAAGGGGGGTTATGAACGGGATAGAGAGGTAGGAGGAGGGGCATGAAAGCCCTCATAAAACGATATGTGAGATAGATTTCGGCTTGCGAGAAAAAGGGAAGAATGACCCTTTCGCCCTCCTTCCTCTCAAAAAAGGCTTGTAATAGGAAAAGATGGAAAGCTAAAAATATTCATTTTATTTTTTCTAATATATATATATATATATATATTATATATATATATATATATTTTTTTTTTTTTATATATATATATATATATATATATATATATATATATATATATATATATATATATATATATATATATATATATATATATATATATATATATATATATATTTCATGGATCAGTAAATTTTTTCTTCATATATTGTTATATGTTACTAACAATAAAATTGAGTGCTGATGAGCAGGATCAAAAAATTTTAAATACAAAAAAAGTAATTATTTAATAATATCGTATTTTTTACGTATCGTACGTTTGGCAGGGCCCGGGACAGAGCGACGACTCGGGATATTTTATGTAGTGTAAAAATCTTACCCGAAAACAAGAGAAAAACTGTTACGTCAAAGTAGATCCATGTAGGTTAGATCGAAACTTACTGCATCGTAGATCCCTGTTTTGCTGCATCGTCGATCCATATAGGTTAGGTTGATGTTTACTGCCTTCTAAGTTCAGGTTATGATTTGCTTTGTTATGTATACACAGAACCTGTATATATGAAAAAACAAAACAAAACACGGAACGTATTTTACCCAGAAAATTATTTTTTACCCTACCTTGAATTCTTTCACGTATTAGCATTAAAATGCGTTTTCTTTTTCAAGCAAAATGAACGTTTTTGTTTACTTTACTATTAAATTTTTAATATTTTCAAATTTCATATCTTTCTCATCAGCATCTTAATTAATTGCTAGTATCATATACCAACAATATATAAAAAAAAAAGTTAAAAAAACATTTATCTGGACCATGAAACTCGTATATATATATATATATATATATATATATTATATATAGTATATTATATATATATTTATAATATTATATATATATATAAATAATATATATATAATATATATATATATATATCGCTAATAGAACTTCTACTACTACTGTCCCAAAAAGCCGAAACTACTAATACTAATATTAATTACTATTACTATTTTTAATAGTATTACTGCTACTGTTATTACTTACTACTACCACTACTACTAATAAATAATAATATACAATCAACGTTTCGTAAATGCTAAAAGAGAAAAATATCTACATTAAATAGATTAGCTATGATAAAACTTATCTATAATAGATAAAACTTATCTACAGGATATCTAAACTCACTATCGTAGATTACATAATTTATATTGTATGACTTCAATATATATATATATATATATTATATAATATAATATTATAATATATATATAATATCATATATATATATATATATATATATATATATATATATATATATATATATATATATATATATATATATATATATATATATATATCCTTTTTATGGTGCAGATAAATGTTTTTTATTTTTTTTTTCATATAGTTATTTTAAGATACTAACAATAAATTTCATTGTGAATAAACAATATCAAAAAATTTTAAATAAAAAAAAAGGTAATTATTTAATGATGTCTTACTTTTTTTTTTAAGAATCTTACGTTTGGCAGCGCCCGAGCCACAGCGACTCTCGGGATATTTTCTCAAATGCAAAAAACTTAACCGAAAACAAGAGAATCAGTGTTACAGCAAAGTTGACTCAATGCGAAATTCGAAATTTGCTGCATCGTTGATCAATATAGGTTAGATTGACTTTTACTGCATCGTCGATCCATATAGATTAGGTTGCGTTTTACTGCCCTCTAAGTTTAGGTTATGATATGTTTTGTTATGTATACAAAAAAATCTATATATGAAAACAAAGTCCAAAACGGAACGTATTTTACCCCAAAATATTATTTTTTTTACCCTACCTTGAATTCTTTCACTCGGTAGCACTAAAAGCCATTTTCTTTCTTATGTAAAATCAACGTTTTGGCTTACTTTATCAATTAATTTTTAATAGTTTCATATTTCGTATCTTTCTCGTTCACATCTTAATTAATTGCTAGTATCATATACTACTACTATGTTAAAAAAAAAAAAATTATCTGCACCATGAAATATATATATATATATATATATATATATATATATATATATATATATATTATATTATATTTATATATATATATATATATATATATATATATATATATATATATATATATATATATATATATAGTATATATAAGGGGTTAGAGCTGAAGCCGAAGCCAGCCAATTTTAAAATGACTGATCCGGAGTCGGAGTCGGAGCCGGATCCGGATCCTGAGCCGAGTATTTAACTTCAAAGTCATTGCACATTGCACTACCATTTCACTGCATTAACCACACTACATCATACACTTTTTCCCCAAGTATTTTTATTCAATTTACACCACCACAAAACTACGTTACACTACCGATAGGTATACTACAAATCTACAACATATATACCTTATTTTCCAAACTCCATTCTAATAAAGAGTGTTTCTGGTCTATCCACACTGCAGTACTCTACACCTCAAAATGTTTTTAGTCAATAAAGAATGAACTACAATACATTACATCATCAGCATGCACACATTTTCTCCAAATGTCAATCAGTTGATAAATTTTTTTCTGTACGTCAAGTTAGTCAAAATCAAAGTCAAGCTCACTACGTTACGTATCAGTTGGTGATAAAAAGAAAATATGAAAAATGGTAATTTTATCTTCACGTACAAGGATATATCACAGCACAAATACTCATGCTATTTATCTATAAATAGTAATAATAATAATAATAATAATAATAATAATAATAATAATAATAATAATAATAATAATAATAATAATAATAATAATAATAATAATAATAATAATAATAATATAGAAATTCTATGTCAGCTTTTGTTTTTATATAAGTTTTACTTTTAACTTCTAATTCTCTTAATATTTTTTTCGTATACGTCAGTTTAATTTTCTTAATGACTAGTCTAGAAATAGTTTTGCATAGAAAATAAGAGGCATATTTAAATTTATTAGTTTCTGACCGATTTCGTCCGTAAACTTCGGACATCTTCAGAGTTTCGATTCTAACATTTGAATGAATTATAATACAAGATTTAAAAAATTAAAATTACAAATTAGAGGCGTTTTAGATTTGGCAAGTTTTTCTTCCAAATCGAAGGACGTTCTTGAGTTCATTTTCGATGAAAAATCAAATGAACATTCTTCAGTTTTGAGGTTTTGGTTTACATCCTGCAGCACAGACCTAAGCCTATAAAGGCTATTAATTAGGATTTTTTAGTGGTTTTTATATATATATTATCTATATATATACGGTATATATATATATATTATATATTATATAAAATATATATATATATATATATATATATATATATATATATATATATATATATATATATATATATATATATATATATATATATATATATATATATATATATATATAATATATATATATTATACGGTATATAAACATACCATGTTTGAAACATTGAATCACTTCAGGGGAGTGATACGTCACAACAATAAAATAAAAAATTTCTCATTTTGTAAAATTTTTTTATAAATTATATTTCACCCACGTTCTTTGGGAAATAACATAATTAATATATTTCGAAGATAAAATAGTGGTTCGAAAACTTGAAAACATTAAAAAAACATTTTTTTACGATTTCATGTGACGTCACCAAACTCAAGAATAAAAACTCAAGAACGTAAGATCGAAAATTAGCAACCTTGCGTATGGAAGAAAAATTCCCGATTTCGCTAGGAAATTTCCTTCCGTTTGAAAGAATATTGACAAATCAAATGGGAAAGTGAAGAACTTCTTCCGTTTAGAAGAATTCTTGCCAAATCAAAAACGCCTTAGATTTTAGATTTTTACATTTCATATAATATTTAATTTAAGTGACAATACGTTGAACTTTATGTTAATGTCTTGGTTTTAAATGTTTTATGTAGTAAGCCTCAGCTATTTTCAGTTTTTGAGCTTCGCATGAGGAGTGCAAAATTTTGAATGACTGCGAGATATCAGGTATAGTTTGTTTTGTTATGTCCGTGAATAATGGTTCATGATATTTACTAGGTTTAAATCGGTGCTGGTATGCCCTATCCGTCAATCTATTAGTCGTGTAACCAATATACGTCGACGTACAGTCAGACTCGGGACATGCGAATTGGTACACGACATGGTGATTAACTGAAAGGGTATCCTTAGTAGAGAAGCAGGAAGAAAGTTTTCTTGTTTTGTGGTATAGTTTAATTATAGTTTTTGTGTTACTAAGGATAGCCTTTCAGTTAATCACCATGTCGTGTACCAATTCGTATATCATTCAAATGTTAGAAATCGAAACTCTGAAGATGTCCGAAGTTTACGGACGAAACCGGTCAGAAACTAATAAATTTAAATATGCCTCTTATTTTCTATGCAAACTATTTTCTATACTAGTATTAAGAAAATTAAATGAAAATCAGAAAAAAAATATTTAGAGAATTAGAAGTTAAAAGTAAAACTTATATAATAATAATAAAAATAATAATAATAATAATAATAATAATAATAATAATAATAATAATAATAATAATAATAATAATAATAATAATAATAATAATAGCGGAGATTTTATTTGGATATAATT
>JABUQX010034221.1:27500-35958 GCA_015478945.1 Trachelipus rathkii
CCAAATTTATCACCATGAAAGCAATGGTAAAACACAAAAATATTCAATTGCTATCAGAAATAATTAAAGATATTACAATTGGCTATAAAAGGGTTGCTAAAAAGCATTTGAGAACCACTGATATAGATTAGGAAGAAAATTTTCGATTGATTCTACTGCAAAAGATGCAATGAAATTTTTCTTAACAATCAACCAGTAACTAAAAAAAAGTTGATTTGTTTTTCCCGGACAAAATCGAGTACCAATGACGTCAATCGACTAGAAGATAAAGGAAAAAAAAATATCCTAAATCAAGTCAACTTGCTCGAAGCTATCTAGCCTGCCCTCCAGTCCAACAGCTTGGAGGGCAGGCTCGATGCTATCTAGCCTACCCTCCAAGCTGTAGAACTGCGGAGCAAGTAACATATTTTGCCGGCTCCGGCTACTCTCGTAAAAAAAAAATTAGGCTCCGACATCGCTCCAAAATAAAATTCGGCTCCGATTCAACCAAAAACCTCCCGGTTCCGCACCTCTGTCCACCAGTGTTCCGATACACAAATGATAAGGTGCGATAGGATTAAGGGTGAATATACGAAGTTCTATTTTTAAATTATAAATTGCCTTTAATAAGTATCAAATATTAAGCACTCTGTTTTAAAATGCTATCTATGTATATATGGGTGAAGGCTAGATAGCCTTTAATGGTATATGAGATGGGTCCAATTAGGGTTGTGAAAAAAAACTTTTTTTTCAATGTTTTTTTATTAAAAAAAAAAAAAAACGTTTTTTTTAAAGAAAATATATATATTTTTTTTTTAAATTACCTCTTTTTATGTATATTAAAGATGTTTTAAATTATACAGTGAGTACAATCAACCCCTTCTAGGCCAAATATGGACTACTTATTAACCCGATTTTAAAAATATAACCGATATATAGTATACCTATATATATATATATATATATAAAATATATATTATAGTATTATATATATTAATATTTAATATTATATACTATATATATATATTAATATATATATATATATATTATATATATGTTAATATATATAGTTTTTTAATGTAATATAGCATATACATATAAATATTTATAAATATATATATTAATATATATATATATATATATATATATATTATATATATATATATATAGTTGATTAAGTACAATTTATTTTTTTGTTTTGAATATACATTTTAAAATAGAAGCTTTTTTTTTATATTTAGAAATTTTTTTTTTTTTATAATTTAGAAAGAAAGTCACTAAGTTAAAATAATGAAACTAAGTACTGATCTGCGTGTGATGACTGCCATTGTTAGCAGATGCTGGCTGTTGCAAGATTAAATAAATTAAATTAACATAGAAAATTCTAAGAAAGTAATTTATATTTTGATTTCAAGATTTTTTATCGAAATTAGTGGAGTTTACATATTTATTTAGAGTGGGATTGATATTGAATGTTTCACCGTTTTGTGCCGTATTAAAATAATTATCTGGTGTTTAAGGATGTAGTGGATTCAAGTAATTGTTTCTTCCTGTGTAAATCTTTTGAATCGTATGAGAGGGGTCATGTTAATGTCAATAATATGTTATGTGTGGCACTATGTAATGTGAAGCGCAGAGATTTAAGGTTTGTCAGTGGTAAGTCATCGTGTTTGTCGTTGGTAGCCCTACGGTTAAAGTCATTGTGTTTCTCTCTCCGATGTAAAGGAGTTAACATGAAGGCACGCGGATTTTAGTAACACATGGGCGTATTTTAGTGGGTTCGATTTAATGTTGGATCTAAGTATAGCTTTTCAGGGGGGTAATTTTCCTGAAGAGGGTCGAAGTTTAAATATTATTGCCCTGGGTAAGGATGTATTTTACATTGTTAAAGAGGAATGTTTATCGTGATTGGAATAAGAAAGAGTTTTGTTATTAGAGGGGTTATAATTGTGAGGTTTTTTAAAATGATTTTTTTTGGCTTGTTTAAGGGTATTTACAATAATGAATGAGAGGAAAATGACGGGTAAGAAACATTTGTTAAAAATAAGAGAAAGAGGTAATTAACTTTCAGTTTTGTAGAAAAAAGAGGGAGAGCATATTCTTTGAGCTCTGAGAAATAAAGGAATAAGAAGTGTTTCCTATTTTGTGTTTTTTGGGCTTTTTTTGGGGAAAAAAAAAAAAAATTGGGATGAAACCAATGTATTTAACAACTGTTTGTAAGTGAGGCTTTGCGGTAAACGAGAAGAATTCGGAGGGTAGAGAACTTATTGGGATCCAGGTTATAAGAACACTTCAAGGAATGGTAGGGAAATTTTTTAGAAGTTTCAATAGTAATTTAACAAATGTTAGGGATCATTAGTGTCTGAGAAAATAAGTATAGATTTCATGTGGTTAATGTTTGGAGCAAGGAAAGAAAATCGCAAGAAACATGTCATCCACATACTTCTGTTACCAAGTAACATTGTAGTGAGAATGTGGTATTATGGGAATATATGATCAATTGTTCAAAGAAGTTCATGAAATATTAACGTTATGGAAGAGGAGAAAAGGTGCGAAGATTCAAGACCATACGAAAAAGACGCGGAATTTGTTTTCAGAAAAGTGGTTATTAAATTTTCGAAAAAGTTTGTGTTTCTAACTTTCCTAGGGTAAGTAGGTAAGTAGGATTCTTGTTTATAAGGGCAAAAGGTAAATGGTTATTGATGAAATTGTTTTTCATCAAAATTAAAACGTGATAGGACGTGCGTAAGGTTAAAGGACAGGTCGGAGGTGATTAGAGAGTGATTTACACCTCAAAACTTCAAGAGAGTGGGAGGTGGGGTTGATGTTTTGGTTTTTGATGATGAAATCTTCAAATTGGTAATCGGTGATGATGAAAATGTGTCCAACAACTGAGGGAGAGTTGTTTTAGCTAGCCATTTTGGATAATTTATAGGGGACAACCTCAGAGATGGAGAAAAAAAGAAAAAAGAGGGGCAGAGAGGGGGTATTAGGTTATGGGTTTTAGGGATTCCATAGAATTTGGAAAGCAAGGGAAATGGTGGCTTTTATACAATCATTGTGCAGGGTAACCATCTTTCGCGAAGATGTTTTTTTAGTGTTACAATGGTTTAAGTTAATTGAGAAGTTTTTTATGGCGATTTTAAGTGGTTGTTATCAGAGAATACGATTGTTGAAGCAGTGTTATGTAGATTAGTTCAGATTTGTTAAGTATAGCTATATTATTACATTTGTTGGGATATCTGTGTAATTAAGTGATATTGTTTTTTTTTGGTAAGTGAATAGCAAGAATGTTGTGTAAGCATTTGGAAGGGTGATTTTCTTTATTTAGGAGAGCGTTTGAAAATCTTATGAATCAGATAATTTCCTTCCTTCCAGTGAAATCGAGAGTAAGTTCTTCTTTGAAATGAGTTTAATTATTTTTCAAAGTTCCAAGAAAAAAACGGAAATCGAGTCCAACTTTTGGAGAGAAAATGGGAGTCCGTAGCCCAAGAATGATTTGTTGATTCTAATCGTTAGTTCTAGAATTCTAATTTATTTATGGATGCTTATTAAAATTACAATGTCTTCACTCAAAACACTATATAATCAAATAGTATTAAACTTTGGAAGTTTTTACTTTTTTTTTTTGCATTGATGATAAATCTTCTCTTTGATGCGCTTAAGGTAACTGGGTGACAGGTATCGCAGAAGAGAGTTTGGGGTTCTGTTTAATAAATGACCATGACTTTTTGGAAAATTTTAAAGTAAATTTAAAACTTTGTATCAATTGCTTGCCAATTTTCTTTCTTGAAGTTGATATATTTTTTTGGTTACAGTAAGAATATATATAGTATTATATAATATATATAATATTATATATATATATATATATATACTATATATATAATAAGTATATAGTTAAATTATATATTATATATAATAATATATAATTATTAGATAATATATTCGAGGAAGGGTATTGTCATCTTGTTGAAAGATTGTTAGGTAACAGAATCTTAGGTATAATTAAATTTTTTCGGCAGTTTTTGATAAACCTTTGAAGTGTCTTAATATTATTACAACGAAAGGTTCAAAAGTGATGGTTTAGTTAGCTTATAATATTTTCTCAGTTTCGTACTGTAAGATCTCTAGTTGATACAGGCATATTGAATATATTGTACGTATTCAGCAATTATCCCTAAAGGATTAGGTATCTTAATACGAAGAAATATATAGAGAATTTTGTTAATAATGTAGAAGGAAAGTCACTTATTTAATTAAGCAACTTAGGCACAAATTTTCGTTTCTTTGCTTTTTCTGACACCTCATCAGGTAGTGCTGGGTTGTTGTATGAGCTAAAAAGTTATCACTAATTCTTATTTTAATGTAAGCTAGTTTATCTATAGAATAACAATTTTATTTTTTGCCAATATTCTCTTGTATTATTTAAATTTGGGGTGCTTTCAACGAAATAGCCAATTATGCGGCGCGAACAAGGCATGAGATATAACCTAGAAGAATCTTTTTTTTAGTATAGTGTATTATATATACTAATATTATATGTATATTAATTAAAAGTATATATATAATATATGTAATCATACTCTATATATTTTTTATTCATTAATATATTTTTATACTCATGATTGTAAAGGGATAGGGGTGCATGGAATCTATTTTTTATTTTTGGGTGCGCCACTAAAAAAAAAATGGGAACACATTTCCTAGATCAACTAATAAAACTTTACTGAAGTACTAACTCCACTTTATATATTGCATACCTCTTTTACCATATTGTATTTACTGTATTTTAATGTTAAATACCCTAAAAAGACTTGATATATATATATAAAAAAAGATTTAAAAAAAAAAAAAAATTTGGCCTTTTGGTTTTTTTTAAAAAAAAAACATTTTTTGTTATTTTAAAATCGAACGGACATTCGTTTATCGAACTCTAACTCTTATAGATTACAGAAGTTTTTAGTGGTATTTAAACCAAATAATTCCCAATTTCCCTTTTCTCATTTTCCCTTATGACTACTAAAAAAAAAAAAAAAAAAAAAAAAAAAAAAAAAAAAAAAAAATTTGGTATTTCTTAATAGCAAGTATAATTGTGAAAGATACTTTCTAATGTTTTAATATGTCTATTAGGCTTTGAAATTTTTCTTGTGACATTTATGTCGTGTTCAACCATTAACATGGACATTTTGTGCAGTTTCTTTTTCAGTATTGGTAACTACCGAATCGTTTCCGGAAACAAATTATAGACATTTATATATAGTTTAAAAACGACTTTTTGGCCTTAGTGGATTTAAGGCTCCTATATAAAACGGAATTATAGAGAACTAGAGGATGATTAACGGTGTGGGGGGAGAGAGTTCCGTACATTGAGGGAGACGGAGCAAAGCGTAGACCCCCCCCCCACGGGTAAATGGCAACTCCCCTTGCAAGTCGTTAAGCCCCCGGCAACTTCAGATCTTTGCGATTTACCGTTAGGTTATTGTTTAACAAGAACTAGAGGATAATTAACGGTGTGGGGGGAGAGAGTTCCGGGCAGGGAGGGAGACGGAGCAAAGCGGAGACCCCCCCCCCACGGGTAAATGGCAACTCCCCTTGCAAGTCGTTAAGCCCCCGGCAACTTCAGATCTTTGCGATTTACCGTTAGGTTATTGCTTAACAAGAACTAGAGGATGATTAACGGTGTGGGGGGAGAGAGTTCCGGGCAGGGAGGGAGACGGAGCAAAGCGGAGACCCCCCCCCCACGGGTAAATGGCAACTCCCCTTGCAAGTCGTTAAGCCCCCGGCAACTTCAGATCTTTGCGATTTACCGTTAGGTTATTGTTTAACAATTTTAAACTTTAATTAGACTTAAAATTACAAAAAAAATCGCAATTAAAATACAAGGACACACATCTACTTGCCAGTATTTTCCAATTAGTACTATATATTATCAGTATTTAGCATTAAAATTAATATTTTAATTATTAATAATCATACATGACCTACCTCTATAACATATTCGTTCCCCTCCTATTCTTATAGTTAATTAGGTTTAATTTTTTTTTTTGTTATTATTCATTCTGAGACACGTGTAAGAGTCATATCTATCGACTGATGATAGGTTTAGGAGTTTATCAATTATATATATATATATATATATATGTGAGGGCGGGATTTCTCCTTGCCTCACAATAATTATGTATGCCTCGTGATAGCTCTGTATACCTGTTATATACACCTGTAACATCACTCAAAAAAGGGGTTCTCTGTATATTAAACTTTAATTATTTTTGGTATTCATTATGTTAAGAAAATACTTCGGCTGACTGTCTATATGCCGCGACTATTGTGTGAGAAAAGATGAGCACTTAATGCTGCCCGAGAAAATGCTCGGCAATTCGGAAGAAATAGGCAAGTAAATGACTTCACGTACATAAAAAAGAAAGTCGCATTGAACTTCGGTTCGTTAAAAAGAACCGGAAAAATTGTATTGATCATAAAACTTGTTATATTAACTGTCACCACTTTTATTAATGATTGTGTACTGACCATGTGTTGAACTTTTAATGTTGGTACCATTATTATTAACTGATTTAATTAGTCTTAGAAATAAAGATAAAAGCAATGAATTAACCTTTTTCATTGGTCAATTCTGTAAAGAATTTTCTTCCTCAGAAGGAAGTTCATTAGATTTTCCAAAGCTTATTTGCAAATTCCAACCTAACTGAATTGAAGACGGAGCAAACCATGAATCTAATTTCAAAACAGTGCTAAATTAAGACAGTGAAAAAAAAAAAAAAAAAAAAAAAAAAAAAAAAAAAAAAAAAAAAAAAAAAAAAAAAAAAAAAAAAAAAAAAAAAAAAAAAAAAAGAGAAAAAAATCCATCCCAAATTCCCGAAGAAGAAGGAAACCGTTAAAATTTGCCCAATATTTGAAACAAGGAAGCGAAATGACTCTTGTAACTTGGCCTGAAGCATCAAGCCCCAACCCTCCTGTCCCTCACGAATTTCTCCAAAATGGGGGAACGAGGGAGGCAGACAACTTTTCTCAAAATGAACAAGAAGAATCTTCCACTCACAAGAGCAAAATAGAGCACCTAATAACTGCGCAAGAAAAGACTACGAAAGAAATGATCGCGCTCATTAGAACAATAACGAACCTAGTGACAACAATGTGTGAGACTTCAAGTAATCAAGATTCGTTAGCGGGAAACGTGTAAACCCCCCAATAGCCCTAGCAACAGGCCATAGGGGGAGAATAAATACGTGGCGGAAAAATTTTAATAATAGAGGTGAAATTTTTAGTAGAAATGGGTTTTACAATAATCATTATAATAATAGTCACAATAATAACTTTAATAGTAGAGGATGGTTTTATAATAATAATCATAATAATTTTAGTAGAAATGGTTTTTACAATAATCATTATAATAATAGTCACAATAATAACTGCAACAGTAGAAGATGGTTTTATAATAATAATCACAATAATTTTAGTAGAAATGGTTTTTACAATAATCATTATAATGATAGTCATGATAACAACTATAATGGTAGAAAATATTATTATTATTATAATAAAAATAATAATCATAATAACGGTAGAAATTATAGCCATAATTACAGACATTTTGATAAACGTAGAAAATATTACACTGACAATTTTCGAGATGTCTGCTACAGAAAGGGTACTTTTAATAATTATAATGATAGGCATAACAGGGGTGTTAATTACAACAGTGTGTATAAATGGTGTAGGGTTGCGAACTATGGTAATAATTATAATAATAGACATATAAATCATAATAGTAATTATAATAGTTATAATTATAATAGAAACGCATGTTATGATAATAGGTATAAATATGTTAGAAATACTGACTGTAATAATGAACATGCTAGTAATAGAACTTTTAATTACGATAACGAAATTAGGGACGAGGATGTTAATGGTATTGCTGTAGTCTCTGTTACTGAAAATGTCTCTGATGGGGGAGGGGTTATCCCTCCTGTTGAATCAGATCGTTCCCCAAATGGAGCAGAGAATGGAAGCGCGGAGGTCGAGTCTGATTCAGTACATAGCTCTCCGCATGAGGGGCAAGACGGTGATTTGAGTACAGATGTAGAAGACGAGATATTTAAAAATAGTATAATGACTGAATCGCGGGGGGAAGGATACCGTAGCGCCATTGTCGCAGCGCGAGTTGAAGAAGAACGAAGGACACTGAGTTATTATTCCACTAATAATAATAATAATAATAATAATAATAATAATAATAATAATAATAATAATAATAATAATAATAATAACGATAATAATAATAATAATAATAATAATAATAATAATGAATAATAATAATAATAATAATAATAATAATAATAATAATAATAATAATGATAATAATAATAAAAGCGATAGTAGTAGTAGTAGTAGTAGTAGTAGTAGTAGTAGTAGTAGTATTAGTAGTAGTAGTAATGATGATGATAGCGACAATTAT
>JABUQX010034222.1:0-20000 GCA_015478945.1 Trachelipus rathkii
ACCAATTCTTTCATTAGTTGTGAAAACCTTTTTAATAAAAAAACATTTAAACTTATAAAATTTGCTTTTTCATTAAATTTTCACATTACAAATTTAGAACTCTAAAAGTACGATTTTTCCTAAATTTCAACATTTTGAAATAAACTTAAATCTTAAAATTGATGTTTTAACGGTTATTTTCAGCATTTTGACAAAAATAATGTGTTTCATTGAAATGCAATTTCAAAAAAGCAGAAAAGAGAATTTATTAATAGTTTTAGGTGTCTTAAATTGACGTTTTTTAATGAAATTTCAATATCTGTTTTTATTATTCCAAATATTTCATTAGTTAGTTTCAAACATTATTTAATAACAAAAATTTTAACCTCTAAAATTACGCTTTTTCTTAAATTTTCACATTACAAATTTAGAACTCTTAAAAGTACGATTTTTCCTAAATTTCAACATTTGAAATTATTTGGTTAAATTTTAAATTGGGTTTTAACGTAACTCTGACCTTTTGTGAAAAAATAAATGTGTTTCATAAATGCAATTTCAAAAGCTGAAAAGTGAATTTATTAAAAATTAAATTTTTTGTAGGTGTCTTAAATTGACGTTTTTTAATGAAAATTTCAATATTTGTTTTTATATACCAAATATTTCATTAGTTGTGAAAACCTGTTTTAATAAAACAATTTCCAACTCTAAACTTCAGCCATGCCAAAGCTTCAAATTACAAAATTGTAGAACGTCTTAAAAGAAAAATTTTTTCGAAATTTCAAACATTTGAAATTATTTGTGTAATCTTAAAATTGAGTTTTAACGGTATTTCAACATTTGAAAAAAATAATGTTCTTAAATGCAATTTCAAAAGCTTGAAAAGTGAATTTATTAATAGTTTTAGGTGTCTTTAAATTTGACTTTTTATAAGGAAATTTCAATATTTGTTTTTTATATCCCAAATATTTTTTAGTAGTGAAACGCTATTTTAATAAAAAAATTAAATACTTAAAATTACGCTTTTATTTTCAAATTTTCACATTACAAATTTAGGAATCTTATAAAAGTATGGTTTTCCTAAATTTCAACATTTTGAAATTATTTGAAATGCTTAAAATTGAGTTTTTAACGGTATTTTCAGCATTTGAAAAAAAATAATGTGTTTCATTGAAAAATGCAATTTTAAAAAAAAAAGCAACGAAGAAAAAAGAGAATTTATTAATTGTTTTTAGTGTCTTAAATTAACGTTTTAATGAAATTTCAATATTTGTCTTTTTATATACCAAATATTTTTAATTATTTGTGAAAAACATTAGTTTTTAATAAAAAAAATTTAACTTTATCTAAAATTTAACGCTTTTTCTTAAATTTTCACATTACAAATTTAGAACTCTTAAAAGTACGATTTTTCCTAAATCTCAACATGAAATTGAAATTGTTTTGTAAATCTTAACATCTGAGTTTTTAACGGTAAATTGGGGATTTAAAAAAAGCTAGAGTTTCATGAAATGCAATTTCAAAAAGCAGCTGCAAAAAGCGAATTTATTTAATAGGTTTTAGGTCTGTCTTAAATGACGTTTTTTAATGAAATTTCAATATTTGTTTTTATGTACGAAATATTTCATTAGTTGTGAAAACCTGTTTTAATAAAAAATTTTAACTTCTAAAATTACGCTTTTCTTAAATTTTCACATTACAAATTAGAACTCTTAAAAGTAGGACGATTTTTCCTAAATTTCAACATTTGAAATTTTAGTTGGTAAATCTTAAAATTGAGTTAGTTTAACGTTATTTTCAGCACTTGAAAAAAAATGTGTTCATTTATGAAATGCAATTTCCAAAAAGCAGAAGAGTGAATTTATTAATAGTTTTAAGGTTTAAAATTGACGTTGTTTTAATGAAATTCAATATGTTTTTATATACCAAATATTTCATTAGTTGTGAAAACCTGTTTTAATAAAAAATTTTAACTTCTAAAATACGCTTTTTCCTTTTTAAATTTCACAGTACAAATTTTAGAACTCTTAAAAGTTACGATTTTTCCTAAATTTCAACATATGAAAATTATTTGTTAACTTTTTAAAATATGAGTTTTTAAATGGTATTATCAGCATTAAAATTGAATATTGTTTCATCTTCACATAATTTATAAATGTATCGTGCAAAGTTGAAAATTAATTAATTAGTTTTAGGGTTGTCTTAAATTGACGTTTTTTAATGAAATTTCAATATTTGTTTTTATATACCAAATATTTCATTAGTTGTGAAAACCTGTTTTAATAAAAAATTATAACTTCTAATATTACGCTTTTTCTTAAATTTTCACATTACAAATTTAGAACTCTTAAAAGTACGATTTTTCCTAAATTTCAACAAAATAAGGTTTGAAATTATTTCCTAAAAAGCAAACATTTGAAATTATTGGTAAATCTATAAAGAAAGGCCAATCTGACCAATGCATGTTGTTTCATAAAATACAAGTAAATACCAGCATAAGCGAACTGCAATTGCTTTGGAAAAAACATATGACGTTTTTTTAATGAAATTTCAATGATTGTTTTTATTTACCAATATTTCATTAGTTGTGAAACCTGTTGTTTTAATTTAAAAAAATTTTAACATCTAAATATTTACGCTTTTTCTTAAAATTGTTCACATTACACTGAATTTTTGAAACTTCTTAAGAAGTAACGATTTTTCCTTAAAATTTCAACATTTGAAATTATTTGGTAAATCTTAAAAATTGAGTTTTTAACGGTATTTTCAGCATTTGAAAAAATAATGTGTTTCATTGAAATGCAATTTCAAAAAGCAGAAAAGTGAATTTATTAATAGTTTTAGGTGTCTTAAATTGACGTTTTTTAATGAAATTTTAAAATTTGTTTTTATATACCAAATATTTTTCATTAGTTGTGAAAACCTGTTTTAATAAAAAATTTTAACTTCTGAAATTACGCTTTTTCTTAAATTTTCACATTACAAATTTAGAACTCTTAAAAGTACGATTTTTCCTAAATTTCAACATTTGAAATTATTTGGTAATTCTTAAAATTGTGTAAGAGAAAATTATTTAACGGGTTATTTTTCGACACATTTAGAAAAAATAATGTGTTTCATTGAAATGCAATTTCAAAAAGCTGAAAAGTGAATTTATTAATAGTTTTAGGTGTCTTAAATTGACGTTTTTTAATGAAATTTCAATATTTGTTTTTATATACCAAATATTTCATTAGTTGTGAAAACCTATTTTAATAAAAAAATTTAAATACTAAAATTACGCTTTTTCTTAAATTTTCACATTACAAATTTAGAACTCTTAAAAGTACGATTTTTCCTAAATTTCAACATTTGAAATTATTTGTTAAATCTTAAAATTGAGTTTTTAACGGTATTTTCAGCATTTGAAAAAATAATGTGTTTCATTGAAATGCAATTTCAAAAAGCAGAAAAGAGAATTTATTAATTTTTTAGGTGTCTTAAATTGACGCTTTTTAATGAAATTTCAATATTTGTTTTTATATACCAAATATTTCATTAGTTGTGAAAACCTGTTTTAATAAAAAATTTTAACTTCTAAAATTACGCATTTTCTTAAATTTTCACATTACAAATTTAGAACTCTTAAAAGTACGATTTTTCAAATTTAATATTTGAGCTTTAATTTGATAATTTCTTAAAATTGAGTTTTTAACGGGATTTTCAGCATTCTGGAAAAAAAATAATATGTTTCATAAAATGCAATTTCAAAATGCCAAAGAAACCCGAATTTATTAATAGTTTTGGTGCAGGTGTCTTAAAATTGACGTTTTTTGAAATTTCAATATTGTTTTTAAACCAAATATGTTCATAGTTGTGAAAACCTGTTTTAAGTTAAAAAATTTATAACTTCTAAAAATTTACGCTTTTCTTAAATTTTCACATTACAAATTTTAGAACTCTTAAAAAGTACGATTTTCGCTAAATTTCAACATTTTTGAAATTATTTTGTAAAGTTTGTAAATTGAGTTTTTTTTTTGAAAAATAATTGTCTTAGAGTGAAGAATACAATTTAAAATAGTAGAAAAAGAATTTATTATTGTTTTATGGTGTCTTAAATTGACGTTTTGAATGAAATTTCAATATTTGTTTTTAAATACCAAATATTTCATTAGTTGTGAAAACCTGTTTTAATAAAAAATTTTAACTTCTAAAATTACGCTTTTTCTTAAATTTTCACATTACAAATTTAGAACTCTTAAAACATTACAAAATTAGAACTCTTAAAATTATTGGTAAATCTTAAAATTGATGTTTTTTAACGGAATTTTAAGCATTTGAAAAAAATAACTTGTTTCATTGAAATGTAATTTCAAAAAGCAGAAAAGAGAATAGATTAATTATATAAATTGTTTAAGGTGTCTTAAATGACGTTTTTTTAATGAAATTCAATATTTTTTGATATACCAAATATTCATTAGTTGTGAAAACCTGTTTTAATAAAAAATTTTACTTCTAAAATTACGCTTTTTCTAAATTGCACATTACAAAAATAGAACTCTTAAAAAGTACGAGTTTTCCCTAAATTTTCAACATTTGAAATTATTTTGTAATCTTAACAATTGATGTTTTTACCGGTTTTTCAGCATATTGAAGAAAATTAATGTGTTCAATTGAAATGCATTTCAAAAAGCTGAAAAGGTGAATTTATTATAGTTTTAGGTGTCTTAAAGTTGACTTATTTGTAATAATTGAAAATCTTCAATATTTTGTTTTAGTATACTAAAACGTATTTTCATTAGTTGTGAAACCTTTTAATAAAAAAATTTAAAATGACTAACGTCTTTCTTTTGTTAAAATTTTCACATTACAAATTAGAAACTTCTAAAAGTTACAGATTTTCCTACACATTTTCAAACAATTCTGAATACCTCTCATTTCAGGTGTAACCTTCTTTTGTAAAATTGAGTTTTTAACGGTTATTTTCAGCATTCGGAAAATAATAATGTCTTGTCAGTTGGAAAATCAGCATTTCAATAAAGCAGAAAAAGTGAATCTTATTAAATAGTTTTAGTGTCTTAGAGAGTTGACGATTTCTTTATGAAACTTCGAACTATTTGTGTCTATAATTACCAAATATTCCATTGGTTCTGTCAGAACCTGATTAAAACAAAAATTTGAAGTTCTAAAATTAAGCTTTTGCTTAAATTTTCACAATACAAATATTTAGAACTCTCAAAAGCACTTAACCCGCTAAATTTTACACCTAAACTATCAACATATTTAGAAATACTACTCTCTACGGTAATTCCTCTAAAATTGAGTTCTTTAACTGCGCCCTAATTTTCAGCAATTGAAAAAATAATAGTGTTTACATTGAAATGCCAAAATATCATACAAAAAGGCAGAAAAGAGAGATTATTATATAGTTTTAGGTGTCTTAAAATTGACCGTTTTAAATTTAAAATGTAATAATCTGTTTTTATCATACCAAATATTTCATAGTTGTGATAAAAACATGTTTTTAATGAAAACACATGCTGAAGTTCTAAAAATTACGCTTTTCTTAAATTTCACATTTACAAAAATTTATCTAGAATTCTTTGAATGAACGATAAAATGATAAAATACCACATACTT
The DNA here is from genome assembly GCA_015478945.1 of Trachelipus rathkii. NCBI lineage: Eukaryota > Metazoa > Arthropoda > Malacostraca > Isopoda > Trachelipodidae > Trachelipus > Trachelipus rathkii. The sequence goes on from JABUQX010034222.1 coordinate 5,596, forward strand.
CAAAACTTTACGAAAATTCTTAAAATTTAAGTTTTGTTCTAACTATTAACAGTTTTGAAAGTGAAAAATAATGTGTTCATTGAAATGCCAATTTCAAAAGCAGAAAAGTGAATTTAATTAATAGATTTTAGTTTATCAATTAATATTGACTTTTTTTAATAAAATTTCTAAATTTCTATTAAAAATATCATTCTAATACCAAACGATTTTTTAATTACAAAAATTTTTCTAATGAAAGTATTGTCAATACATTCTAAATAATTTCGCTTTTTTGTCTATATCGCAATAAATAAATTTAGAAATTAAATATTCATTTTGGTTGAGTTCACCCAAATTGAAATAATTTATTTTTATGGTAATTCTTATAAATTGATTTTTTTAAAGTTATTTTCAGCATTTTGAAAAAAAGATAATATGTAGCAAAAATGCAATTCTCAAAAAGGTGAAGGGGGTGTTTTTATAAATAGTATAGGATAAATAAATAGAAGTTTTTTGAAGAAATTAGAATAGCGGATTTTATATTACCAAATATTTCATAGCTGTGTGTAAAACCTGTGTTTAAATTATTAAAAAAATTTTAACTTATCTAATAAATAACAACGATCTCTTCCCAAATTTCAAAAAGCTATAAATTTTAGGAACTTCACTTAAAAGTACATTATTTCGCTTAAATGTCAACATTTAGAATTATTTGGTAATTCTTAAAATTTGAGGTATTTTTTAAAGGTCTTTTATGTCTTCATTTGGTAATATATAATATAAATAATGTGTTGCATCGAAATGCAATCTATTATCAAGAAAGCAGAAATAAGTAAGAATTTTATTATTAGGTTATTAGGTGTCTTAAATTAATAGTAAAGTGATTTTAATAGTGATAATATTTCGAATATTCTCCTTGATTTTTATATACCAAATGCCTCCTTCATTAGTTGTTAAAAAACCATGTTTTAATATATTAAAAATAAAAAATTTTTAACTTATAATTAAAATTATCGACTAATTTTACTCTTAAATTTTCACATTACAATTTAGAAACGTCTTTTAAAAGTTACGATTTTTCCTAAATTTCAACATTTTGAAATTATTTGTTAAACCTAAAATTGAGTTTTTAACGTATTTTTAGCATTTAAAAAAATAATTGATGTTTTTTAATAAATTGAAATTTTTTCAAAGTAAAGTACAAAGAGAAATTTATTAATTTGGTTTAGTGATGCATACAGAATCAATATAATTGACGTTTTTTAATGAAATTTCTAAATATTTAGTTTTTATTATAACCCGAGACACTTTCAAAAACATATGATGGTTGAAAAACCTGTTGTTTTTAATAAAAAATTTTAACTTCTAAAAAAATTACGTCTTTATTTCTTAAAAATTTTCAAATTTTACAAATGTAGAACTCTTAAAAGTAGATTGTTCCTAATTTTCTTAGTTTTCTTATTTATATTTGGTTAAATCATTAAAAAAATAAAATTTTTAGAAGACACATGTATGTTAATTATTTATATTAAAAGAAGCATTTGAAAAAACTAATGTGTTTCATTGGAAATGCAATAGAACAACAACAAGCACTTTAAGAAAAAGAATGATTTTATTAATTTGTTTAGTATACTTAAAAAATGACGGTTTTTTGGATGAAATTTCTGTAATAGTTAATCAATCAAGTGATACCAGTTCTTTTTCATTTGGGAGTCTTGTGGATAAAAACATTGAATAAAAAAACACTTGTATAAAATGACGATGAATACTCTTAAATTTAAAAATTACAAAATAAGTACTCTTCAAAAGTACGATTTTTAAATTCAACATCTGAAATTATTTGGGTTAAAATTTTGCTTAAAATGAGTTTTAAAGGTCATCATATAGTATTACATTATATTCTCCACAGCATTCTAGAAAAAATCATATGCTTGTTGCATTGAAATGCAATTTTTCAAAAAAATAGTCAGGAGTGAATCCGCACCGAAATTTATTAAAGTTTTAAGAGACTTCGAGTGTCTTTTAACATTTGACCTGACGTTTTTTATGAAATTTCATAATTTGTTTTTTTATTTACCAAATATAATTATTATTTTCCGAAAACCTTGTTTTAAATAAAAAATTAATTTCTAAAATTACGCATTTTTCTTAAAATTTCAACATTTACAAATTTAGTACTCTTACAGTACCGATTTTTCCTAGAGTTCACATTTGAAATTACTTTTTCTAGCCATCATTAATTTTAAGACAAACAAATAAACAAGATCGTGACATTTTTCTTGAAAAAAAAAATATTGTGTTTTCATTGAAATGCAAGATTCTCCAAAAAAAGGTGGCACGCGGAAAAAGTAGAATATTTAGTTTTGAAAATAGTTTTAGGTGTCTTAAATGAACGTTTTTTTTATAGTTTTTTAATGAAACTTCAATATTGTGTTTTCTCTCTCTATGATACCGAAATATCGATTCATTAGTTGTAAAAAATCTGTATTTAATTGATATCATAAATTTAAACCTTCTATTTTTAAGCTATTGGCCGAAACTTTATTGTGTAACTCAAATTTTTAGTACCTCTTAAAACTACAATTTTTCCTATAAAATTCAAACATCATTAGAAAGTTTAATTTGGTAGTATTTTCTTAAAATTGAGTTTTTTTAACGGATTTTATCAGCAAATTGGTGGTTTTAGAAAAATATAATATGTGTTTCATAGAAATGCAATATTCAAAAAAGTCAAAAAGAGAAATTATTAATAGTTTTAAGGTGTCTTAAATTGAGTTAGCATGTCAAGTTTATGAAGACTTTTTTATTATAATTCTGTTTTTCATTCTTAACATACACACCATTATTGCTATCAAAACCTGTTTTTTTTATAAAAAAATTTAACTTCTTAAAAATTACGCTTTTTCTTAAATTTACATTACAAATTTGAGATCATCTTTTAAAGTACGATTTTATCTCCTAATACTTCAACTTTTGAATTATTTTATTGGTTAAATCTTAAAATTGAGGTTTTTAACGGTATTTTTTCAGCATTTTGTAATAAAAATAATGTATATGTTTTCAAATGAATAAAGCCAATTACAAAAAAGTGAAGCATTGATAAATTCCTTCTTGTTATTAGTTTTAGGGTTGTCTTAAATTGAACGTTTTTTTAATTGAAAGTTCAAAATATCTTGTTTTTACTACTATTTAGCCTCAAATATTATTCATTATAGTTTGTTTGGAAAACGCTGTTTTGCAATATAAATATTTATATATTTTCTTTTATAAAATTAGGTTTTATTTTTCATTTATTAAAATCTTTCCATACAATATAGAACTCTTGATAGTACGATTTTTCCTAAATGGTCAACATTTTGAAATTATTTGTCAAAAACACTAAAAAGCGGGATTTTAACGGTGTGTGTGTTTTTCAGTAAAATTGAAAAAAATTAAATTGTGTTATTCATTGAAATGCAATATCAAAAACGCTGAAAAAGTGAATTTATTAATAGTTTTATAGCACTACTCAAACAAAATATATCCAATGAAATATTTCAAATTATTAATATTAACAGTACCCAAAAATATTTCAGATCAGTACTGAGTTGAAAAACCGTGTTATTTAATAAAAAATTTTTTTTATTACTTCTAAAATTAAGACTTTTATTTTAAATTTTCACATACAAATTAGAATTCTTAAAAGTACGCTTTTTAGCAATCAATTAAACAATTTTGAAATTATTTTTTGATTTGAAAATCTAATTCAAACGAATATGTTAGTTATATTTTCACGATTCTAGAAACTTCTTCACTTGCTTCTTTGAAAAAGTTTTGAGCAATATTCAAAAAAGCTGCAGGTGAAAAGAATTTATAAATTGTTTTAGATCTCTGCGACTCTTTAAATTGACGTTTTTCTTAATGGATAAAATTTACAAATTTTTGTTTTTTATATACCATAATATTTCAATTAGTTTAGTATCAAAACTCTGTTATTTATAAAAATGTTTTAACTTCCACAATTTGATATTTTTTTTACTGTTTCAGTTTTCAAATTAGGAACTCTTAAAACGATACGATTTTTCTACTAAAAATTTCAATCTATTTTGATTTACTTTGGTAATTTCACTTAAAATTGATGAGTTTTAAAGTATTTCAAGACTAGTAAATAAAATCGTCTGTTTCCTTCCCATTCGATTCTCAAAAAGCAGAAAATAGAGATTTTCTTAATAGTTTATTATGCTTCATTCATTTATTAAATTGACGTTTTTTTAAGAAAATTTCAATATTTTTGTTATTTTAATATAACCAATAAACATGCTTCATTAGTTGGAAAAACCTGTTTTAATTAAAAACTTTCGTGTATTTTTTAAACTCTTATAAAAGTAATGTTTTGTTTCCAAATTCCTTTCTTCCCTCTAAATGGGTTTCGGATTATACTTAAAAAAGAACGATTTATTTACCTAAATTAGTGTATCAAACTTTATGATAAATTATTTTATTAAACTTTAAATTTGACGTTTTTAACCTTTTGCATTTTTTCGCAATCTTTGTGTTTAAAAAATTGATATTTTGCATCTTGCAATAAACTTTACTATTTCTGCAGAAAAGTAGAATTAGATTCATTGCTCTGATGAGTCTAATATTGACGTTTTTTAATGATAATTCAATTACTTTTGTTTTTTTATACCATATATTTCATTAGTTCTGAAAAACCTGTATTAATAAAAATTTTAACTTCGTAAAATTCATCACGCTTATTATTCTAAATTAATCACCATTACAAATATAGATACTCTTAAGTACGATAGTTTTCCTCCTAAATTTCAACTATCATTATTGAACTTATTTCGGTTAGATCTTAAACTTCTCAGAGATTTACAACATGGTACTCAAAAATTCACGCAAAACCACAACTGTTCTACTACGATTTCTCAAAAAGAGCAAAACTAGTAGAAACCCCCAAGGAACCATACTATTAACGGATGTTCTTTTTCTGCCGGTTTTTAATGAAATTTCTAATTATTTGTATTTTTTATTATATATACCAAAATATTCTTTATTTATGGTGAAAGATCTGTTATTAATAAAAAATTTTATAGCTATATTCTAAAATTACGCTTTTTTTCTTAAAATTTTCACATTAACAAATTTAGAGAAGATTCTTTTAAAAGTACGATAATTTCCTAAAATTTCAACATTTGAAATTATTTGGTTAATTCTTAAAATTGAGTTTATTTTAAAGGTATTTTCAGCATTTTTGAAAAAATAATGTGTATGCATTGAAATGCTAAAAATTTCACAGTAGTAAAAATAGAAGACTTATTAAAATCTTTAGAGGTGTTTAAAACCAGCAAATTCTTTACTAAAACACTTCATAAGACATATTTCTAAATATCTGTTTTATACTATACCAAATATTTCATAGTTTTTGTGAAAACCTTGTTTTAATAAAAAAATTTTATTAATACTTTCTTACCTGTAGTCCTTATGTCTTAATATTTCACATTATACAACTATAAAACTCTTAAACTAGCTGCTTCCTCAATATTACATTTCAAGCATTTTAAATTTATTGTAAATCTTTAAAAATTGTGAGTTTATTTAAATATTTTCTTTCACATTGAAAAAAAATAATGTGTTTTTTATCGATCCAGTCTGAAACAACAGAACACAGTACAGTACAATGAAGTTCTGGATTTCAATATTGTTACTTTTATTTTAATGAAATTCAATATTTGTTTTTTTTAATTTTACCAAAAGTAATTTAATTAGTTGTGAAAAAACCTGTTTTATATAAAAAATTTTACTTTATTCTTAACTTTCAAGTTTATCCTTAAAATCTCTCAAACTCTAGATTTAAGAAACTTTTAACAAGTAACAAAAATTCATTTGTTCTCATATGGTAATTTTTCATTTAATACACATGAATATATATACTGTAGGTAACCGATAGCTTGGAAAATGAGTTTTTGAACAGCTGTCCTTGAACCTGAAGTGATAAAAAAATTAATGTGTTTTCTATTTAATTTTACAGTTCTATTTTTAAAAAGTATATACCGAAAAAGTTGATTTTATTAAATAGTTTTAGGTGTCTTATAATGACGTTTTGTAATGAAATTCAATAGTTATTGTTTTATATATTTATATACCAAATAATCTTCCAGAAACCGTCGGAAGAAAAAGACCTGTTTTTGTTATAGAATTTATATTCAGAAACAAAAGTTGTTTATCCTAAAATTTTCGACACTTAAGAACTTTGGAAACCAAACAGTAATCCGAAAGATAATTAATAACATTTGAAATGTTATGGTTAATCTTTTAAAATTGAGTTTTTAACGGTATTTTCATGCATTTTATTTAAAAATATAATATTGAGTTTTTTATTGAAATGCCACTAATTTCAAAAATGAGTAGGAGAAAAAGAGAAATTTAATTATTTTGTTTTAGTTTGATATTAAATTAGAATCTCTAGACGTTTATTTCTAAAATAACAATATACATGGATGGTTTTTGCCAATTTTTCATATTGGAACGAATATTTCAATCATTTAATTAAAAAATTTTAACTTCCTAAAATTAACGCTTTTGCTTAAAATTTCACATTACAAATTTAGAACTCTTAAAAATACGAATTTTCCTAAATAATTCTTTGAAACCATATTTGTAAATTATTGATAATTTCTATTAAAATGTTCGACTATTTGTAAACATAAAATAATAAGAGCTTTAGCAAAATATAAATGTATATTTCATTGAAATGCAATTTATTTCAAAAAATCAAAACACAGAAAAGCGAATTTATTAATAGTTTTAGTCTTAAAACTTACTTTTTTTAATGAAAAAATTTCAATATATTTGTTTATTATACCAAAAATTTATAGCATTGTTAAAACCTGTTTTTAATAAAAAATTTTACGGTTTGTAAAATTTATGCTATTATTCTTAATTTTTCTAAATTGACATAATTTTAGTAATTCTATTTAAAAGTATACGGTATTTTTCCTAAATTTATCAACATTTTGAAATTATTTTAGGAATTCTCATTTAATAACTTGCTTGGCAGTCCTCAGGGATAAGACATTCATTTCCGTCAATTTTTTGAAAATAATTAATTATTTGATTCATGAAATGCAATTTCAAAAAAGCAGAAAAGCGATATTTTATTAATAGTTTTTAGGTGTCTTATAAATTAACGTTTTTGAATGAAATTTTCACCAATATTTGTTTTTATATACCAAATATTTCATTAGGTGTGAAATCGTGTTTTGGAAGTAAAAGAGAAATGAACTCGTCTATTAATTTTCGACCTTTTTCTGAAATTACCAATTAGCTAATTTATTATGAAACTCTTAAAAGTAACAATTTATTTCTCATTTAAATTATATAACATATTTGAAAATTATTTGTTAAATCTTAAATTGAGTTGTTTATAATTTAATACGCTTATATTAATCAAGTAATTCCTCCTTTGTGAAAAAAATGTTTGCATTCAAAATGGAAGCCTGTGTTCATCTGATCGTGATCAAGCTATGAAAAATCTGAATTTTAATAAGTTTAGCGTAGTCTTTAAAATTGAAACGTTTTTTTAACTAAAAGGAACAATTCTAAATATTTGTTTTTATTATTCCAAAATATATTTTCATGTAGTGATGAAAACTCTCATTAATGTTTTAATAAAAAAAATTTAACTTGAGTATTAATATAGTAATCGCTTTTTACTTCCACTTCACTCATAGCAAATTTTGAACTCTTTAAAAGACGAATTTTGATAAATTTCATTTAAATATTTGAATGTTAGAAAATCATAAAAATTGATTTTTCAGTTATGTTAACGTTTAATTGAAATCAGCATTTTAATAAAAAATGGGATGTTTCTACATATCTTACATTTCAAAAAGCAATAAGAAAAGAGAAGTTATTAATTTGGATTTTAGGTGTCATTAAATTGATACGTTATTTTTAATGAAATTTGAAAATTATTTGTTTTTAATACTAAATCTTCTAATGGAGTTTATTCTTCAAATAGGTGAAATGTTTTTTAATATGTAAAAAATTTTTTAACTTTCATAAAATTATGACTTTTATTTTCTTAATATTTTCACATTACTAAAAAATTATATTTCAAGATATTAAAAAGCTCATACTTGCCAGATAAAGCTGTTTGAAAATTATTGTTAAATTCATTTTAAAATTTTAAGTTTTTAACGTATTTTCAGCATTAGAAAAAAATTATCTTTTTGAGGGTCATTGAAATGCTATTTCCAAATACGAGACGAATGAATTGATTATGAATTTGTAATTAATTGTTTATATTATCTTCGCTGGAATGTAATTGATACTACATTAATCGTTTTAAGCTCTTAGAATGTACTTCAAACTTAAATTCGGTTTGTAATTCTCTTCTAATATGTAAAAAAAAAATTACTTAAAATTACGCTTTTTTAAAAATTTTTCACATTACTAAATTTAAGAAGAACATGGGGACAGAAGTGGTCCTAAATTTCAACAATTTTGATATTGAAAATTATTTATCTTCATCATGGTTTAAATCGTAAAATTGAGTTTTAAAGGTATTTACAGCAATTCCTTAAAAATAATTGTGATTGCATTTCATTATTTGGGCTGACAAAAGCTCAGAAAAGAGAAGTTTATTAATAGTTTTAGAGATGAACTCTTAAATTGACGATTTTTTAATGAAATATTTTCAAATAATCTGTTTTTATATATACCCAAATATTTCATTAGTTGTTGTGGAAAACCTGTTTTAATAAAACAAATTTTAACTTCTTAAAAATTTACACGCTTTTTCTTAAATTTTTCACATTACTACAAATTTAAGAACTCTTAAAAGTAACGATTATTTCCTAAAAATATATTCAACGTTTGGATGGTATACATCTATATCATTTAAAATTGAGTTTTTAACGGTTAAATTTTCAGCATTTGATAAAAAAATATATTTATATAATGTGTTCATTGAAATACAATTTTCAAATAAGGCGGAAAAAGAGAAATTTTCATATAATGATTTTATGGAGTTATATGTATATATTGTTCATTAAATTGAACGTTTTTTAATGACATGGTCAATATTTTTTGTTTTTATATTCCAAAATATTTAATTAGTTGTGAAAACCTGTTTTTATTAATAAAAAAATTATTTTAACTTCTACATACTAATTCTTTGCAGTGTAAATTAATTAGCTAAAGAACAGAACACAGTATCTACTTACAAGTTCGATTTTCCTATAATATACTTATCTTACAACATTGTGAACATTTATCTTTGATAACATTTCTACATATCAAGAAAGGGTTTATTAAGCATTTTGAAAAAAAATAATTGATGTTTTGATATGGAAATGCAATTTCAAAAAGCGAAAAGTGAAATAATTTATTTAAATATTTTTAAGGTTGTCTTTTAAATTGACGTTATTTCGTAATGAAATTCAAGTATTTGTTATTTATTACCCTAAATATATTTCGTAATTAGCTTATTTGAAAACCTTGTTTTTATAAAAGAATTATTAACCTTCTTAAAATTTACCGCTTTTGCTTAAATTTCACATTACAAATTTATAGAACTCTTAAAAGTATGTACGATTTGTTCCTAAAATTTCAACATTTGAAATTTATTTGTTAAATAATCTTAAAATTGAGTGTTTTTAACTATATAGGTTATATTCTATTCAGGCATTTATGAATGATAAAAAAATAATTTGATGTTTTTATTGAAGATTTTAATCAAATTTTTCAAAAGCTAAATTTAAATAAAGAATATTGTAATTTGTGTTAAATTTTAGTTTAGTATATTATGTATTAAATTTTAGTTTCTTGTTATTTTAGATTAAATTTTGTTTTATATACGAGTATATATATATAATTGGGGGGTATTGAACCATGCTTTTAAATAAAAATTTAATCATTCTAACTGTTGCTCACAAACTCATACGAAAGTAAGCTCTGCAGTCGAACAATATATGAGAACTCATAAAAAATACGATTTTCCTAAAATTATTTAACATGGTTGAAATTAGTTTGGTAATTCTTAAAGGGATCGTTCATTCAAGGGCATTTCCATGCAATGTTAAAAGAAATATCAAAAATTCATCTGAGCTTTATCAATTTCAAAAAAGCATGAAAAAATTGGCATAAAATTATTAATTAGTTAATAAGATGTTGTCTACTTCTATTTTTGCAGGCAATTTAATGATATATTCAATTATCTTGATATTTTATTATATCATAAATTAATTTCATTAGTTGTGTGAGAATAACTATTTACTTTAAAGTTTTTAAACTTGGATAGATTTTTTCTTTTTTTTAATTTTTATCTTTTCAATTTTTGGAATTTACTTTTTTTTTAAATTAAATTTATAGCTTTCGAATTTCAACATTTTGAAAGTATTTAGGGAAATTCCTTGTTAAAATTGAGTTTTAACAGGATTTTCAGCATTTCTCTTGAAAAAATAATGTGTTTCATTGAAATGCAATTTCAAAAAGTCAGAAAAGCGAATTTATTAGCGTAGAATATTTATTAATAGTTTTATGAGTTTTAATGCATACATCCACGTTTTTTTTTAAATGAAATTTTCAATATATTTGTTTTATGTATATACCATAATATTTCATTAGATGTGAAAACCTGTTTTTAATAAAAAAAAATTAACTTCTAAAATTTACATTCATTCGACGTTTTTTTATTTTCTGAGAAAATTTTCACATTACAAAGTTAGAACTTTTACAGTACAATTTTCCTAAAATTTTCAACACTTTGATAACGTTATTTTGGTAAATCTTAAAATTAGATTTTTAACGGTATGCTTCATTTTCACATTTGTGAAAAAAAAAAATGTTTCATTTTTAAATACTCAAATTTCAAAGAAGAATGCTAGTACACAAGTGAATATCTAATATATAGATTTGTAATAGAGTCGTACTAATAAATTGACGTTTGTAATGTAAATTTCTCAATATGTTTTATATTCTCAAAATTATTTATCTATTAGTGCTGGAAACTGCTGTTTGGGATGTTTAATAAAAAAATTTTTTAATCGATGTATGCTGTTAGTTAAAATTAACGTGCGTTTTTAATATAAATTTTCACATACAAAATTTAGAGAAACTCTTTAAAGTACGATTTGTCCTAAATTTTAACATTTATAAATAATTATATTTATTATGTAAAATATATACTTAATAATATATATTGGTGATATAGTTTTTATAACTCACTCACTCATATATAGGTTAATTATATAAATTATTTATATATTCATCAAAGGACATTTTATATAAATAATAATATATAGTTTTCTAATTGAAAATGAAATAATTTTATCACTCACTAAAAATTAATTCAATAAAAAGAATAGATAAGTAATAGATAATTTATAATTTAATTGTTTTTTATAAGGTTAGTTCTTAAAATTTTATATATAATACCGTTTTTTTAATAAATTTCATATTTGTTTTTATATATATTATACATAATAATATATATTCTATATTAGTGTATGTAAATATACTATATGTTTATTTTAAATAATAAAAATTATTATTAAACTTATTATCTAAAAATATATATCATTTTTATACTTATATATTTACATTTTTCACATATGATCAAGTAAATAAATCTGTTTTCCGCAATATTATAATCATATTCTTAGAAGAAAATCCGAACTTTGAAGTTAATAGTTTTTCTACTGTTTCCTTTAGACACTTTTCTAAAAGAGTCATATTTGATTAATAATGTTTATAATATTGTTTGATAAATTATTTGTGAAAGTTATTTTATAATACTATATATGTGAGTATATATATTTACTCACTCAAGCAGTGTTATAATTATTTGTGATAAGATATAATTAAAAAATTTAAAACTATATGCTTATGAACTTGTGCATATTGATAAAATGCATATATTTCAATAATAATAAGGGATGAAAATCATGTTAGACTATCACTCAAAAGGTGACATCTGACAGGGTTGTAGTTAGAGAATATTATGGAGTTAGTTTTTTAATGAAATATTTCTTATTCTTTTTTTACAGAAAAAAAATTCAGATATTTTTTAATATTTACATATTTTTTTATCTATGACCCAAAATAATTTATTTCATTTATGTATTTTAGTGAAAAAATTATACTATTAATTATAATATATAATAATATATTTTATAATTATAAAAATAATAAAATTAATTATACTCTTCTATAAAAAATATATAAAGCACATGTATATATATTATAAAGAATTATATATGTTTTATAAATATATAAAAAATTAAATATAATACACGTACTCTCACTTTAATAGTACAATTATAAATGAACAAAAAAACTATATGCATTATTGAACTTGTGCATTATTATATCCTTTTCATCTATAGTTAAATTATACTTATAAAAATATTAGTCTTATTATTATTTATTAAATATAATAGGTATATTATTTTTCAAGCATATATTTTAATGAGATAAATACATGGGAATTATACTTAGAATCCAAGGATATGGTAGGAGTAGGTAGCTCCACCAATATTTGTGTCTCTCTCTCTCACATAAAAAAATAGAAATTAAATCTGAAACTAATTAAAAAGTATAAATTTAAATTTTATTGAAAGAGTTGAAATATAAGTTAGTAAATACTAAAATATTTCAAATAAAATAATCACACAATAAATATTATATATCTATACGTACTAGTATAACGGTTTTATTTATATAATTAATGAAATATATTTTAGAAAATATATTCGCTAAACTATACCTATTTCTCGTTATGAGTTGAAAATTCCTATATTCTATACTGCTGTACGTTAGAATTCTAATTTTTACTCCGTATTCTGCACCTGTACTGTAGAGAGAGACATTACCCTCCTGCCATGACATTAATATATAACAATCGTAAAATTTTATATACTTTTAATATATATTTCTTCTAAATAAATTTAACTCACTCAGCTTTTTATTCTTATAAATTATTTATTATACTTACAAATAATTTAATTGAGTATGCTTCATTCGAAACTGATATACGTATAATTATTTTATCCTAAAATATATTATTTTGCAAATTATGTTAGTTAAATACTAGGTATAATATTTTAGTTAAATAATTCTCATGTATAAAATATATATTGAGCGTCTCTGTTAAACGTTTCTCTTACGTATCAGAATGGATGTCGAGCTAATTCATGTTGCTTATGAGTCATATTTATATATATCTATTTATAAATATTGTTTTATATATAAGCAATTATCTCCTCAGTTATATGGGTCTGCGGTCTTAGTTAGAATAATATATGTAAAAAATTAAGGATTGAGCTAGATAGTTATATGTAGTGCCAATCATTTCACAAAACTGAAGAAATAATTTAAAAAACGATTATTTATCAGACAGAAAATATAGGTTATAATAGAATTTTTAATAAGTATTTCTTTTTATGGACTGATCATATAAAGGCAATTGCACGCCTCGATTCATTTTTGGTTAATCTAGTTTTATTGTTATTTATTATATATTATATTATAAGAATTTAGTGCAAATATTTTTCATATATATTATATTTAGGATTTATTATTTATCTTTAATTTTATTTATACTATAAATTATTATAATATTAATAGTTATTAATTTATTAAATTATAATATAGAATTTATTATTATGAATATTATTAAAATAATTCATATTAATAAATTAAATCAAAATATAATAATTAATGTATAATAAATTACTATATAAAAGTAAAGAAAATAATATATTTAATAATACATTTAATTTAAATTTCAAAATTACTTTTTATCATTATAAAAATAATAAACATTGAAATTAACATTATCAGTTTATAATACCTGTATAATAACTCTTTTAATATTTACGAATAAAAAGCAAATTTATATTGCCCTACATATTTTATGCAACATTATCTATGTAAAATTTTATTTATATATTGTAAGAAACTATATTATACAAATAATTTTGATAATCTTCAAGGTACGCCACAGATTTTATTTAAAATATATACTTTATTAATAATAATATTTTTAAGCAATGATATATATATTAGTAAAAAATATATATATGATATGTTATATTTCAATAGTATATAAAATCACAATTTCCCAAAATAATGTACTGAAATAAAATCATAGGTGAATATATTATATATTAATTATTAGTTTTTAGGTATATATATATATATTATATAATATATAGTCTATATAATATTATAACATTTTTATATGTTAATTAGAATATGATAAAGGTTACTTTTATATACTAAATAATTTATTATGTTTATATATTCGATTTAATACCTTGTAACAATATGATTATATTTCATTTATAGTTTTGTAAATGAAGCTTTAATATAATTAAATAGTAAATTATTTTAATCCTAAATATCTAAAAATTCATCAGTTACTTCATTAGATT